>JAKSZP010006604.1:0-293416 GCA_022478985.1 Massospora cicadina | reverse complement strand
CGCTACCTCCATGGTAGTGCAAAAGCTCTTCTTGGCCCCCTATAACCCATCTACCAATGGTGCCATGGAAAGAGCCAATGGAACCCTGGTCTTGAAACTATAAAAAATGGCCACTTCAGACTCTCTTCACTGGGATCTGTACTTACCAAGTGCCCTCATGGCCTACCATATCAGTTACCACCAAATCCTCAAAAATGTCCCCTTTACACATGCTGTATGGATGAGAACCTGGAGTGCCAGACTTGTTAGCCAGAGGTATCTTCTCTTCTAGAACTGATACTAAGTAAGCCATGAAGAATTTGGCCCAGCACATCATTCAGTTGCAATCAGAGGCTATGACCATTTTGGCCAAAATTGTCACAAAAGAGGGCAAGACCTAATGAGCTCTGTCCCTCCTCTTTCCTCATTTCAAGTATCCAATTTGATGCTGTATTACCACAATTGTATCACTCCTAGAAGTGTGAAGCTCAGGTCTTTTTGGGAAGGACCTTTTTTAGTCACTTATAAGCGAGGGGATGAGTACTCCATAAAACCCCATGCTACCAGAGTTACTGTCAAGTCCATGGCCAGTTCCTGCACCCTTATTCTCCCGCTAACAACCTTGAAGTGGTAATTTCAGACAATTACATGTCTGAGATTGTAATATGAGCGTTTCTTCTTTAAATAAGGTTATTATTGCCCAAAAGAGCCTGGTCAATTCTTGGTAGAACCTTTGAATTTGGGTAATACTATATCCCCACTCCTCAGACAAATAGCCTCATGATTAGTAGTAGGGTTACACCAAACCTGCAACAAAATCAGTTGAGCCAATCTGAGGTCCCTCCACATCCCATATGTAATATAGTTCAAACTCCACAGCGGAGACTGGCCCCTTTTCTAGATCTGGAGGGGATCCCACCAGGTAAAAATATTTTCTCATCCAATGATTGATTTATTTACATTAAATCCTTATCCTCAGGTTTATCTTGCCTGTTGTCAACCTACCATTGTCCATCAAGTTAAAGAAAGGGGAGTCTTGAGAGTTCTGATAGGTCAAAAGTTCCATATTTCCTAGTTGGGCTACTCAAAGCCTATAATGAATTTCTCACCCCTCCCACTTTGAGCCTTGAATTGCTTTAATTACTAAGCAGCAAGATATGAGAGGGTTTTTTTGCCTTGTGGAGATCACTAATAGAAACTATAGATATAAAACCCCCTATCTTACTAGTATTCAAGCTTCTATATTTTTTTCATAAGCTGTGTTAAAACACCCCAAATATATAAAAGCGGCTGAGAGTTTCAATACTCCAGTGGCTGCTAAAATGTTGAATCCTGTGAAATAAACACCCCTGAGCACCAGAACCCCCAAGATTCCAACAACTCTGAATCCCTCAAGCATCCACTATATACCAATATATAATGTGAGAGCCAGGGAGGTTAGGTTACCTTTGTTCATTAACTTGTAGCTCCTGCAGAGCTACCTAAGTGGTTAAGCAACCCTCAATAGAATGGTCAAAAAGCTTTTCAGCTGACATTGAAAAGTTATCTTGGTAGGTATATGGAAATGGCTACAATATGCACCGTGAGGTATGGCAAGCTTTCAAAAATGGCAAGCTTAAAAATCTGGAAAGGGAATGATTTTGGTTTAAAATACTGGGAAATTGAAAAATAAGATTGGCCAGTATCATCATAAGTGAGTGAGATGACCTATATAAAAGGATTTTGGTTGGGGGTTACCATATCACGTTGGGTACTGCAACAACTTCTTAAGTTTTGGGTATTTTCATTTACATTTGGGAGGAAAGGGTTGGAATTGTGAGTTGGTACAAGGTTTGAGGTTGGGAGGGTTGTTAGGCCATTCCTTAATTACCAACCTTTAATTTAGATTTTCCAAACTAATTTAGAAGCTTATAAATCAAGATACTTTCTACCCTTGGAATTCAAGTGCTTGAATGGCAGTGCAAAATTATAAAATTTTTATTTAATCAAAGTAAGTCGACCAGTAGATGGACATTACCAAATTAAAAACTTAAACTAAAAATAATGTAACTAATTGGTTCAAACAAAATGCCCAGATGAGCAATTGAATGAATTTCACCAAACAAAACAATCAACCAGGTGGGCAGCAGAAACTGCTTATCCCTCCATGGCAGAAGGGGAGGGGGATTGGGGGGCTCATCTTCAGCAGCAGCTATCTCTTCCCAGAGTAGGGTGCATGTCAGGGCAGATAGCAAAGGCATTGGGGCATTGGTGGTATGTGGTTTGATATCAATGATGATTGGTATTTCTGATTAATTGCTACCATAAAAATGGCATTAATATATTTGGCTAAAACCTTTTCAGCTTTAATGCAGGTATCTGGTAATTTAACAAATATTTCAATGTTGGTTCAGGTGATCTTAGCTTTCAGATTTTGTGCTACAGTTACCACGTTTGGGATAGCTTTGGTAATCTTTTTATGAAGTTGTTTTACTTTAATCTTAATTTTTGGAGTAAGATTTTCAGGGATAACAGGAGGTGAAATTCCTCCTGTGAGTGCTGCCACTGATTTAGTGGTAGCTTTGTGGAGGGGATGACAATCTGGTGTAGCATCTGCTTCTAAAGCAAGCTGGTGGTTGCTGTGGAATGGTTTAGCATTTGGCTTTGGGGTATATGAATGAGGGAGAAGTCTGCATCCCATTTTACATTGCAGAACTGGTCAACTTGCAGTGATAGTTCATTGATGTTATTACCTGATCCATCAATTTCATCTAAAAACTCTTTTACAGATTCTGGAAAAATTTTATCAGGAAAATGTTGTATGGTTGATGATTGGTTGATTTATTGGATGTTGTATGGGATTGGACTGGGGTCCAATCCTGTGCTTGATTAGAAGATTTATATATGGCACTGGGGCATGGTGGAGGCTGATTGGTGGCTGCAGGTGCAGCTGCAGCAACAGGTTTTGGGGGAGGGGGAGGTAGTATCATACCTAATGCTGGAATTGGCACAGATTGGGTGGTGGATTAGTGGCTGTCAGACAAACTATCAGCACCATTGGAAGCTGCTAGATATGGGCACTTATATTTCAAGTGGTCTAACTTAAAACAGGACTGATAAATCATCTATTTGCCCTCAACATGGGCCCAGAATAGATGGTTAGGGGCAGATGGGATAGCAGCATGAAGGGGAATTGGTGGGGCAATTTTGTTCATTTCAGGGCTGTTCATAGCATATGCCCAAGGCCCAGTGAGGTATGTGGCCCCATTTGGGACCACAAATTGTAAGATGAGGTTGGAGCTATATCTGCCAAACCTTCTATCAGCTTCTGGTAGAGAACCTCAGGGAGAAGATGGGTAGGCAAACCAGTAAACAGAACCACCAAGGTGGTGTCCTCTGGGAGCCAGGTGCATATTATTAGGTGAGGTGTATCCTGAAGACCAGGGGTACTGTTACAATAGTGGCAGCATTGGCTTCACAAGTGAAGCTGAGATCAAAATACCCCTTATAGGGTAGAAGTCAAGAAAACAGGCTGGTGTCATTACCTTCTGAGCTATTTTAATGATGGCTTGGTCATTGTATAGGAAAAGTTTCCTATATTCAACCCTAAGGCCAAAATATATGTTGCTCCAAGGGAGCACCAGGGGGTAGCAGGGCACCGCTTGGGATCACATGAGGTGGGTATTGAGATCCTTGGGAGGAACAAATTGTCCTATAGGTTTGGAATGACTGGGTGAGCCAGTCTGAGAATATTTTCCTGTCAGACAGAAAATGGTGGGTGGAGTTTCACTGCTGCTCCACACTGGGGCAGCTGGTAGGGAATCCAACGGCATAGGAGTAAAACTATGGTGGGTGATTAAGTTTTACTTTATATTAACTGTAAAAATTGCCCAGAAAGTTACGCTGAGCAGAAAAAGAACACAAATTATAAAATTGAAAAGATGATGTTGGGGAAATAAAGAAGTGCTAGGATTAGAATTGGGGATTTAAGATTAATATCTATAGTAAAGTTATTTGATCTTACCATGGATATAAAAAAGGGATTTGGGAAATTGGTAAATTGGGGGGACTTTGGGAAAATGGGCACCTGTATGGGGGACCTTACCTGGAATAATTTTTGCCATTTAGGTAGTGTAGTTGGGGAATTTCTCTATACAAGGGCCTAATCCTATCAAAATACAATCAGCTTAGAAAAATGGGGATAGGGTTAGGCTTTCTATAAGATCAAGGATATCAGGCACCACCTGTCATATGACCTTTTGTAGAACTCCTTATATATAGGGGTCAAGACCATCATCTGATTTATCATGGTTTGGTGATAAGCTATAGGTATATCTACAGCAGGATTGCTAATCTAGTATAGAGGTATTTGATCTATACTTCATATCAAGTTGCTGGTCCAAAGTTGGAAAATTAATGAGGTATGGGCGGTTGGCCAGTGAGGGTTTTTAGGTAATTGGTTTATCAAGTTAAATTTCTTCAAGCAAAGGGGTCCCCTAAACTGGATGGGATAAACTTTAAAAACTATTGTGGGCTGAAAGCTTAGGTTTGATGAGAGTTAGAAGCGGGTCTAAAAAACTTGCCTTTTAACCCCTTACCCTACGGTTTAAGTTCCAAAAGTGTGGACCCAAAACATTTAAAAAGGCCCTCCTTTGAGCTACCCCATGAGTTCACATGTTAATCAGTTTGGGCCTGAATAACTGACCCCATGTGAGAATCATGGTTGTAGGTCAGAGGGTTAAGGTGATTTGGAACTATAAAAGCTTGGAAGTTAGTGGGGAAATTATTTTGACCCTTTCAATGATTTGACACATATGTGTATCCAAAAATTGGGGGTTTATGCAAATCTAAAATTGCATATATGCGTTTAAAAAATGAGGGGTATGTAAATCCAAAAACACGTATATGCGTCTAATAAATACAGATTAATTATGTTTATCTCAAAACTTACCGAATATTTATGTTACAGCCAAGGATAAAAATGATTATAAAGGGTGTAAATTTTAATAAAAAATACTTGCAAAAATTAAGGGCCAAAAATAAAGTTTTTTGGACCATCTAGTACTAAAAAAAATAAAGTTTTTTTGAAAATCAGTGAAAGGGTTAATGAAGATTTAGATATTGAACCATCGGCAATCCGAATATTCAACCGTTTATAATCTGATACCAGATTGGCGTGATATTAGCGCACGGTAAAACTTTAAAATATGCAAAATCAAAAGGCCCAAGCTTCAAATTAAATCGTATGGGTTGATTGCATTAACCACCCCACTTTAAAAGTCAAACCTTGGTTTCCCCAGCTTAACCTTTTCAATTACTTACGAAGGTTAGTTGAAACCTTTATCTGATTAACCTTGGGTTGAGTCAATTTACCCTTACTATTAAAACTTGAACGTTGGTATAACCGGTTGGATCAAAGTTTGGTTGGTCGGCTTTTTATTTTCGTTTTAGGTTTAATCATGCCAATTATTTTTTAGTTTTTTGTGAAGCGCCAGAGTTGGTCATTTTTGAGTTTAAACCGGGGGTTGGAGCTATAGTCCACTTGAGCCAGATAAACCGGGGGTTGGAGCTATAGTTCACTTGAGCCAGATCGGTACTGTGGGTAGGGTATTTTGCCTTTTATGAGCTTTATTGAGGATCGGCTCCCTTTAAGTGGGTTTAGTGGGTTGAAGGTTTTTGGTCCCAGTTCAGATTTGATGAGACGCTTTAAGCTGACTTTAAACCTCCGGCTAAGGGGGCTTAGGGAGGGTGGGTTGGTTCCAGATCGCTACTGAGTGGAAAAAGTTGGATGGCGCGTAAGTTAGTATCGGCTCGGATGCTGCGTATGGGGGAGTTTTCTAAACGACCATCACGTCGAGGTTTCGTTACCCGCCAATCCGTTTCAACGACGAGCCGTTCGTATGTTGGGGTTTTCAACCGCGGCCTTGTAAGCTTTTGTTGCGCCCCTCGGGTTGAGTTTTTTGGCGGCGGTTTATACGCTCAACTGCGTATCCGCTTTCATTTGGGGGTGGGGCGATCGGAACTTACTACCCGGAGCTTTGGTTGGGGAAGGTAATGGTGGATAGCTGACGACGCCGAAACTTTTATATACAGCCGACCTATTTAGGGGTTTGTTAGGCTAAGGGTATAGTTCCTATACCTTCTCCAAACCGAGTTTGAGCCCCCTCTTAAAGGAGGGCTACCAGGGTGAGTTTGATGGCGCTTCGTTTAAAGTTTGGTTAACTTGCCACGATTACTGGTGTCAAGCGGTCAGATCGGCCGATACACCTTTGTTAGTTTAGGGTTGCTTTTATCTATGATCTGGGGGTAGCTAGATTTGAAGGGGCGTAGGGTTAAGGTAAGAAACCTTGAGTTTCAGTTGGAAGGGCGGTTTTACAGGTTGGATGGTTTCCAGAGGTCACCTGAAACTTTATCGTTTAGGGGCCTTCGGGGGATGGTCTGTGGTTAAACTTGATTGGAGGGTTAGGGGATCTGTTGAAGGTGCGTACAACCCTAAAGGGGGTGGCTCTTGGGCTTCGTTTATTACTTCCACCTAAACGGTACGCGCCCCCTCATAAATTCGACCCCTACAGTTGATCTTAGCCCCCTTACTTTGCCTGTAAAATGTTTTATTCATTTTTGGACTCCTTAATTTTAAGCGGAGGGCATACCGATAGGGCATGGCCGAGTTATGGCTTCAAGCTGGAATGGGGGAATTTGTTGGCAAAATGGGTTCGTTTAAAGCAACTCGGCTGATGAGAACTGCGTTGGTTTTTATGGGTTACATCAATCTTGCTTAAAGCTAATACTCCTGAAATAGCGCATCCGGTTGAGGGTGTATTGCTTCGAAGATCTTACCAAGCCTTCATTGGAGGTTTCGAGGGACGTTTCCTTCTCAGCCGTGTTTGAGGGTGGGGACCTGCCTTCGCCCTCAGCGTGTGAACTCCAGGCGCTGGAGGACGCCTTTAACCATCCAACGTTCAACCAGCATTACACGAAGGTTGCTGGCGTCCCTCAAGGCCCACCATGGCGCGGGATAGCGTTTGTATTACACCGTCGGCAGAAGGGGAAACCTCCCCCGACTTGACGTCCGTGGGCGAGTCGGTCCGATTGCCCTTGAGTTATACGCTCAATTTTATCGACCCTATGGCGGAGAATCGGCCAGCCGGGTATGGCCATACGTTCTTCTTGACGGTGGCCAAGGGTAAGCTTGGCTGCGGCGTTATTGGGGGTTTGGGTTGGTGCAAGTTTAAGGCCAACCGTCGATAGTTTGGGGCGCATGGTGGTTGGATGGTTTAGGCATTTGAGTTTATCGCTTCAGTTTAGCTTGTTTTGGATGGCCTAAGGCTTCTTGATTTCACCAAAAGTTAATCTGGATATCGAAACGTGCGGGTTTGTTTTTGGTGCGGCTAACGAGATTTGAGCGTTTCACATCAAACTGATGCGGTTTAGGTCTCCTGGTAACAAGGCTGTTTCCATCCGCCAGCCCCAACGCTGAGCCGGTCCCGGAAGCTTGTGGCTCGACCATGCGGCCCGAAAGGCTGACTTTCCGGCAACTCACCCACCGCTTCGGGCCGCGCGAAAAGGTCGGCGATGAATACCCTTTCGGAGGCTACGCCGCACGCCGACGACTTGATGGGCGAGTTCCTGGTTAGCCTCCGCGAGGTTTTCGGCAAAACCCTCGGGCGGGTGGTCTCATGCCTCTTCCATCTCCAATTCTCAAGGGGGTTAATAAAAGCCGACGGCCCGAGAAACCTGGTTCCCATAACTTTGGGGCTGGAGCTTAAGATCTCGGACGAACTCAGGAGCGTTATGGTTTCGCTGGAGCTCATGCACCTGCTTCTGGTGTCCATCTATCGGGGGGAAACTTTGGACCGCGCCTTTGAGCCTCGTCAGGATGCCACCTGGGATCGGATGCGATGCCGAAAAATATTGAGGGACGTGGTGGGCTCGGTGGAATTTTTCAATTCCCGCTTCCCCTTTCTCTTACGCGAGGTGGCGCCAACCCTCCGCTTCGATCAGGAGGTTTGGCTGTTTGAAGAGCCGCTCGCACTCAAGCCGCTAGTTTTTGGTGATGAACCGAGCGATTTGAAGCTTCTGCTCTACGAGAGGGGAAGCCAGTGCACGGTCTTCCTGCACCGGGAGATCGTTCAACCGATCCCCTTCTTCTCCCGTGCGACGTTGGCCGAATTTGGGTGGGAGGCCACCACCTTGGCTTTGGAGTGCGAAAACTTCACCTCCCTTGCGGTGCTGATCACGATCCAATACGTTTACTCCCACCGCCTGCCCGCTTTAAGCCTCAAGGCCAACCTTGACGTTTTCCGGGCGGCGGATTTTTTTCGCCCTGGACAGCCTTGCCTCCCGGTGCGTGTCGAGGGTGTTTGAGGCCATGCACAACTTCGCCTGCGGGTGTTGGCGGTGCCAAACCAATTTGCTGCCGGCCTTTCGGTTCGGGCTAGAATTTGACCATCAGGCGATACTGCGTGCGTGCTATGATTTGGTGGATGAACGTAAGGAGGTTTTCTGGCCGACTTTGGGCTTCAACCAACTGCCGGCGTTGGTGTTTGCGAACCTATCGAATCGGGTTGTTGGTTCGGTTCAAAGCGAGAGTGCGATCCGAGGGTTGCTGGCGTACCATCTCTTGGTCCAGAAGCTGGAGATGAGGTCGCCTACAGCCGAGCGACCGAACTGGCGCGCGCCTTGTTCTCCTTCCACATGCGGGTGGTGGTGTCGAACTTTGTCTTCTACCTCAGAGCCCACCATACCGATCTTTTACAGCTCTTGGCCGGCACGCTATGGAGTTCCGATCTGGTGGCGAAGCTGTTCGAGTCGCTGGTGCGATCCCTCACCCTTAAGGGGTCGCTTGGGCTGTTTCTTCAACTTCATGCCTTCCTAAAGCGGCAGCCCTCAACCACGCTTCGAAAGGGTGGTTCCGACCAACCCTCCCCCTCGACGTCTTAGCAACCCGAAGTATCAATGAGCTACTTAAGAAGGTCGGGGTTTACATCAAGCGGCATCAACTAAACATCGCTATCGATGGCGCGTTCCTGCAATTCCACGCCGACGATCAAACCATCCTTAGAGAAGGTACTGTTGAGTGTTAGGGCTTTAACCCTCGTCCTTAGAGCTTGGCCTTGATTTCTCGGAGGCCAAACCAAAAACGAAGCTGGGAGCTTTACCGGGGGTGCCCCAACCGGGGGTGCCCCAACCGAAGCCGCTATCAAAAGGAGGGGTTGCGTCGCACCGCCCGAAGGCCTCTAGAGCTATCCATCGCCCTACCCAAGCTGATCGCCAACCAAGCGCCTCCAATGCCAACCCCAACGCGGCAACCTCTAAGGCCGCCAGTGGCATGCGCCTTCGGTTTAAGCCGGGGGATCGCATCCAGCTGCTAGCCCCCAAACGGCTGGGCACGGTCAGATACGTTGGCCGCCTGCACTTTGTACCCGGAACCTGGGTCGGGGTGGAGTTGGAACATCCAGTTAGGCGCGCCTAGCTCCCCTACCCTTTTAACTGTGCGGCCACCTCGGATGACGGGATCCGTTAACCTTTACAGTGGGCGAGTCGGATGGGCTTGTCCGTGGGGTCCGACACTTTCAAACCGGCCCCCGCTGCGCCCTGTTGGTCAAGCCGGAGAACGTCTTTGGGGTGTGATCACCGCCTTACTCGGTTGGCTCTGGGGCAGCTTGAAGCTAGACTTTATTGAAGCCTTCTCTGGCGTTGGTTCCTGCTATTAAACTTGAATGATATTTATTGGTCAATCCAGTTCCGTGTAGGATTAATTGGCTTCCGTGTCAAACCTCAGCCCCGATAGGTAAAGGATCATGGTAATGGGTCACAAAAGTTGGGGAAGCTGTACTGTGTTTAGAGCCCCCTCTAATGACTTTTGCTGATGTTAACTGGATGATCTTTATCCGCCAACTCAGTTAAGTGTTGGACCTAATGGCTCCAGTTCAAAACCGAGCTCAGAATTATGAAGGGCCATTGAAATAAAGTTTGGAGCATCAGTAAAGCCATACTTCACTTGGAGGTTCCCTTAATGATGGTCCCTGAGGTTAAACTTTGATGATTTATATCCGATAATTCTAATCTGAGTGGAAACCAATGGCTTCCATGGCAAACCCCAGCTTTGATCTATTAAGTATTGGAAATTTGGTCGGACGTATCGTTGAAGCTATACATTACTTGGAGCTACTCCAGCTTTGGCTGTTGGAATCCTAGCAGGTTTATTGCTCGGCAGCGCTATGCGCACAGGATTCTAACAATTTGGTGGTGATAAGAGTTTCAATATTCTCAGCTTCTATATGGGTTAGAGGAACCTTCTTACCACTTGGATTTAGATATAAAATTTAGTAAGTAGAGGAGATATGGGTTATATATATATTTATCAGTGACAACCTCGGGGTCAAAAGGTGAACCCTATTATTTCACCGCTTAGTATTTAAAGCAATTCAAGGCTCTAAGTGAGATGGGCTTGAAATTTATTATAGAAGGTGAGTAGCCCGATTAAGAAATATGGGTTTTTGACCTATAGGAGCTCTCAAGGCTCAACCCACTTCAACTTGACAGCAGATGGTGGGTCAATAGCAGGTAAGATAAACCCACAGGAAAGGATTTTATGTATATAAAACCATCATATGGTGAGAAAATATTTGCACCTTATTGAACTCCCTCTAAGTCTATAGAAGGGAGTGGTCTCCGCTTAGGTGTTAGAACTAAACTGTAGAGGGGATGGGGAGGAATCTCAGAATGACCCCTGATTCCACCACAGGTACAATGCAACCCTACTACCAACAATAGAACTATTTGGCCAAGTGGGGTTAGAGGTATTACCCCAGTTTGAGGAATTCCACCAAGAATTGACCAGGGTTTTTGTGAGATATCAGCCATACTTACCCTCAAAACACCTTTCTCACAATATTGGACATGAAATTGACATTAACCCCTTCAAGAGTGTTAGGGGGAGATAAAGGTACAATAACTGGCCATGGACTCAGTTGACAGTAACTCCAGAAGTAAGGGATTTTGATGGTGTACTCATCCCCTCACTTAAAAATGACTACAAAAGGTTCTTCCCAGATAGACCTGAGCTTCTTACTTCTAGAAGTAATACAAATGTGGTAATGCAGCACCAAGCCTGAGACTTGGAAGGAAGGAAGGAAGAGAAAGCTGGAGCTCATTAGCTGCCAGGCCTTCATTAGTGGCAGACTTTGCCAATTTAATCATGGCCTCAGATTTTATCTGGATGATGTGCTGGGCCAACTTTTTAATGGCTTGCTCAGGGGCAGTCCTATTGGAGAAAAAATTTTGACTGATAAAGCCAGCACCCCAGGTTCTTACCCATGCAGCACACAGAAAGGAGCCAATTTGAGGATTTTCTTGGTAACTGATACAGTAGGCCATGCGTGTACCGGGTAAGTATAGATCCCAGTGAAGAGGGTCTGAAGTGGCCAAATTTCATAGTATAGAGACCAGGGTTCCATTAATGTTTTTATAGCACCATATGTAGAGGGGTTATTGGGGGCTGAGAAGAGTTGTTGTGCTCCCATGGAGGTGGCGATGATCTTTACCACTCAGGTGATAAATTTTCCCCATTGTCACTAAGTAGTACCTATGGGCAACCAAGCTGAGTGAAGATATATTGGTTTAATAAGTGGCAGTGGCTTTAGTGGTATGAGCGGGGAAAGCTAGCTTCAACCCATTTGGCGAAATATTCAAAGACCAAGATATATCAATTGCTACTTGGTAGTCTGAGGTAGAGGACCTATCACATCCAAAATTATGGTGTGGAAGGGTTGGTGGGGCGCCAAAGGTTGATACTAATACTGGGTCTTGTGCTAATTGCTTTTTACAGGTCAGACAGGCATCCAGGTCTTCAGTTATGGTCTCCATGACGCCCTCCCAGTAGTAGTGCACTTTAACCCACTCATAAGTTTTTTGTACCCTGCTATGCCCTAGAATAGAATGGGACTATAAAGATGACAGGTACTCAATCTGATGGCCGGAGATAGGGCAACCAGTTTGCCCCTATTTTTTGTATAGCTTCCTGCTCTCCACCTTGGTGTTGTGGGAGTGCTGGGCTAGCATCTTTTGTATGGGCTCATCCTCATCAGCTCAAGCAATTGGAGTCATTAGGAGGTCATGTACCCTCTTGGCTCACTATTGTCTAAGTGAAGGACAGGTAGCCGCATCAACCCATCTATGTTCATGTGGCGAGTTCATGCCCAATGTTTAATTACCATATCACTATGCTGGAGCTTAAAAGCCTAGCGAGCCAATCTTCCAGCGGGGTTTTAATATTCTGCAACTAATTCAAGGGGGCGTGGACAGTAACCACTTTTAATGAAATCCCATATAAGAAAGGGTGATAGTACCTTACAGTGAGCAAGACAGCAAGGCACCCCTTTTCAGTGATGCTGTGGTTACGTTCAGCTTTTGAGAGCATCTTGCTGAAGTGAGACATGGGATGATCAACGTCAGGCTCATCCCATTTAGCCAAGATGGCTTTAATAGCGTAATTGGAGGCATAAGTGAACAACATTAAGGGCTTGTCATAGTCAGGGTAGCGGAGGAACATACTTTTTTGTAATAACTTCTTCAGGGTCTCAAATGCAGCTTTTTGTTCAGCACACCAATGGAACGGAGTGTTTTTAGCCAAGAGGTGAATGGGTGACCCACTGAGATGGCCAAATTTGGAAATGAATTGAAGGTAATACCCCATCATGCTAAAAATACCTTGATGTCATGAAGGGTCTTAGACACAGGAATCTTGGATATAGTTTTACCCTTACCTTTTAGAGTTTGAATCCCATCTTGGGAGATATTGTGCCCAAGGAAATTCAGCTTCTTCTGGAAGAAACTGCATTTGGTGGGCTTTAGTTTGATGCTAGATGCCTGCAAGCGGTGGAACACTTCCTTTAAGTGCACGAGGTCCTCATTGAAAGTATTGGAGTATACTGTGTTATTGTCAAGTTAAACGATCACACAAATCAGTTTAAGATCCTGAAGAATGTGACCCATTGTATGCTAAAAAGTTGCTGATGCATTTCACAACCCCTGAAGTAGACAAGTGGGTTGGAACAGGCCTTCACTGCAGATAAGAGCGCATTTCTTCTGGTCTTGGGGAGAAAGTTCCATTTACCAATACCCACTAGCCAAATCCCTAGTGGAAAAGAACCTGGATCCATAGAGTCGGGCCAGAACGTTGTCATATGGGGGATAGGGTAACTATCTTTTTTGGTGAGATTGTTCAGTTTGCAGTAGTCCATAACTACCCATGACCTCCATTTTCTTCTTTATCAGTAGAAGAGGGGAAGACCAAGGGCTTTGGGAAGGCACCTGCAACCCAGCGTCCAGCAACTATTTGATCTCTTATCCGCATCTGTAGCTCCTCAACTTTTTATTTGGTATAGGGTTTGGATCAAATGGGACAAGCATCCCCAAAGTTAATGGTATGAGTCCAAACCTTCATGTGCCCATAGTTGATATTGGATTTAGAGAAAATGTTGCTATAGGCCTCAAGTAGAGTGTGGACTTTGTCCAGCTCAGCTGGAGTTAGTTCGTCAGAAACATGAACAGTAGGCAGAGTACATAACGATTGGTCAGCGGGTAAATCCATATTTGACATAGACTTAGTACAATGAACTTTCTTAATGTCCTCAAGGGGATTTTCAGGCCTCTTACAATCTCCTGATGCTTCTTGACAACCATGTCCTTCTTGGTGAGATTCCCCAGCAGGAGATTGATAGATCGCTGATAGGCTGGATCTAGTACGCCTGCAATTACTCTGGGCTCTAGAGGAATAGCTCCGTCAACGCTGATTAGATGCAATAGACAGTTGTGGGGAATTTTCAAGGTAAGCTTAGCGTCAATCACCCTTTGTTCACCCACCTTAATTAAAATCTCTTTGGAAGCATAGAAAGGAATAACCTCTAGGGCGTCTACTGATTTAGGCAGCTTTATACATATTCTGCCCCACCGTTGTATAGTGTAGGCATAAGGCGGAGGAGGGGTACTCAACTGTGCAGGTGTATTCCATTTTATTAACCTCATTGTAGTTCAGAATCAGGGGAGCCACGTAATTAAGCAGGGAGAGATAACCCTGCTTCAAATTGATCCATCATACTTAAGCATAAACTGGGTACTAATGAGTAGATCAAAGGTATTGTTAGCCAAGACCACAGCTGAGACTGACAAGATAAGCTTCCCAAATCGGATGGGCAGAGAAGAGTATGCACCAATAGCGCAAGTGCTGGTAGGACCAGCAGTTCCAAACTCTTTGGTTTAGTCGAGGTCAGGGGCCAGCTTAATTTTTAATAAGTTTTGATGACACAACATTCACGGAGGATCCAGTGTAAAGGATAGCCATGACCCATACTCCATTTATGAAGACGTTCACATTGGTTAAGGTTCCACCCAGGTTGGTGGAAAAATATTGGACCTCTTTTAGATGGAGAGTAGTAGCAAGTATTTTGGCAGTTCAGGGTATTTATCTTGGATAGACTGCATGGTATATACACACTGGGTGGATCGGATCAGCGTGGTAATGAGCTTGTCAGCATCACTGGCAGTATCAGTAACCTCAAAACCCCTCATCACTTGATGGAGATAAGTTTGACAGGGTATCCTAGCCATGTCTAATCTTTCTGGGTTCAACCTGTCAGGTACCATTACTTCAACTGGGGCTCCTAAGACATATTAGCCGATATCTTTACAACCCCTTCAGATTTGTCATTAGTGGGGATATCAATGCATGTCAGGGAATCCATAGGACGGGGGTAGGTTTTGGGATGCCCTAGTCGCAGGAAAAGCCCTGGGGCCGCTCATCTACCCTATTGACTTTTGGAGGAGGCGTTGTATCTGTCACGGCTCTACATTTGGACTTTGAAGTAGCAGGATGGGATGCTCCATGTCTACAGGTTTCAGACTAGGGATAGCCAGAGGAGAGTTCGAGGGAGATAGAGACAGCGCCTTTTGCATACGTGATGATTGAACCACTTGGGAAGGCCACTCTGAAGAAAGAGGGGAGCAAGGCAAAGTGATGACTGACTTAAATGGCTGACCGTTTGGAGCTGAAGATGGAGTGGAGAACTCTCCCGTCACTGCCAGTATCCTCTGGCTATCCTCACATGGTGGAGGAGCAATAAGTTGCCGCAGCTATGAGGGAGAAGACTTCCAGAGGGAGACAGTCATAGAAGAGGCTAGAGAGGTCATATTGGATTCTTGCCATAAAGCTCCTTGCATAAGATTACATTCATAAAGGTCAGCTACCTCTAGAAGAGCCTCCTTGTTATCCCATACATTTTGGAAGGAGCGCTTGACTGCAGAGATATGCATTGCCAAAGAGGGATGGGCCTCAAAGCCAGCAAAAATAGCACCAACAGCGTCATCAAGAGGTAGCATCTTTGCAAGCAATAGAGGATGGCTTAACTATAGAACTTCTCAACAAAAGAGGTGATCAATTCTTCCTTTTGCATGGTAAGGCACTTAAAGTCCTCTTTATTCCTTTGAAAACTCTTCGTGGAGCAAAATTCATCAATATGGGCTTGCTTAACCTCTGCCCAGGTGCTGAAGGTGGCCATATTTTGAACCGTTTTCTCCTAAGCCCCCCAACTCAGGCAGGGAAGGATGTGCTTAATTTTCTGGTGGTCAGTTGTTCCTTCAATAACTGATTCATAAACAAAGAGGAAGGAACCAACACTGCTCTCATCTATGATAAAATTGTATCTAATTGGGGTTTTTGAATAACGGGAGTGTCCCCATAAGAGCTTTAAGAAGGGCGCTGTTTAAGCTTTTTAAGGCGAGACAAAGCATTGGCTAGCTGGTGTTCTAAAGCAGCTATACTTTTTTCTGATTCAGCGAGGAGGTTGTGAGGGTTAGTTACCCCAATGGCAACCATTTTTAGTTAAAGTTTGTGGTATACAGGGTCCCTGTAGTGAGCACCACTTGTTGGAATCCTGGATGGTTTTTTTCTCTCTGGTGCTATGTGCACAGAATTTTAACAATCTAGCAGTGATAGAGTTTCAAAACTCTCAGCTGCTAATATAAAATAGGGGAAACTTATTACCACCTGAATTCAAACATAAAGATATAGTAAGAAGAGGAGATATGGGTTGAATATATAGCATTTTTAGTGACAACTTTGGGGTCAAAAGGAGAACCCTATTATTATATTGCTGCCTAGTATTTAAAGCAATTTGAGGATCAAAGTGAGAGGGGCAAGAAATTCATTATAGGCTGTGAGTAGCCTAATTATGAAATGTGGGTCTCAACCTATCAGAGTTCTTGAGACTCACCGCACTTCAACTTGATGGCAGATGGTGGGTTGATAACAAGTAAGATAAACCCTGGGCAAGGATTTTATTTATTTAAAACAATCATATGGTGGGATAAGGTTTAAACCTTATAGAAACCCCTCTAAGTCCATAAAAGGTGTTGTCTCCGCTTAGGTGTTTGAACTAAACTGTAGATGGGATGGGGAGGAACCTTGGAATGACTCCCCTATTTCCGCCGCAGGTTCAGCGCAACCCTAATGTCAACAATAGGGCTAATTGCCAAGGAGTGGAGTTAAAAGTATTACCCCAATATGAGGGATTCCACCAAGAATTGACCATGATCTTTTGTGGGTATTAGCTGTAATTACCCTTGAAACACTCTTCTCACAATATTGGAAATACAATTGTTTATAAATGGTTCCTAATCTTAAGATTAAAGTTTTTTATTTGTTTACCCAGTTCTTTGTAGGATTCAATAGCTTATAAGTCAAATCCCAGCTCATATTTATGAACAACCATGAAGATTTTTCTAGAAAATCAGTGAAACTATACTTTAGCTGGATCTCCCTCTAATGGTGGTTTCTGATGGTAAACTTGGATGTTTTTTATCTGATGATTCAGTTTTATGTAATATATAATGGTTTCTCTAATCAAACCCCCAGCTTTGATCTATGGAGGATAAAAAAATTTGGTCTGGAGCATCAATAGAGCTATAATTTATTTGAGCCTCATCTTATGATGGTTTCTGATTTTAGCCTTGATTTTCATATGTCAACTCAGTTTATATAGAGTCTAACAGCTTCCACATCAAGCCCCAGATTTAATCTATGAAGGACTATGGAATTTTGGTTAGAGCATTGAAAAAGCTTTACTTTACTTTGCTCGCTCTAGGATGGTTCCTACCGTTAAAATTGATGGTTTTTATCTGATGATAAAACTCTGTTTAGGATTTTCAACAGCCTTATGTCAAAACACAGCTTTAATCTTTGAATGTCCTTGGAAATTTGGCCTGGGACATACTAAAACTATGTTTTACCTAAAGACCCTATCACGTTGGTTTTCTATGTTTAACTTGGATAATATTTATCTGTCATTCCTGATTTGTGTAGGATTAATAGTTTTCAAGTCAAAACCCAGCTCAGAGCTATAGGGCCATGGAAATTATTCGGAGCAATAGTAAAGCTATTCTTTTTTTAGAGCCCCTCTAATGACTATTTCATTGTCATAATGAATGATTTCTATTTGTTAACTCAGTTCTTTGTAGGATTTAATGGCTTCCATGTCAAAACCCAGCTTTTATTATGATGGATCATGGAATATGGTCAAGAGAATAGTTGATCTATACTTTATCTGGATCTCAATATCATGATATTTCCTGATGTCAAACATGATGCTTTTTATCTATTAATTCAGTTCCATGAAAAATAAAATGGCTTCTCTAGAAAACCCAGCTATGATCTATCATAGGTCTTGAAATTTTGTTTTAGAGTATCAGTAAAGGAATACTTTTTCAAGGGCTCCCTCTAATGATGGTTCTTGATGTTAAACTTGAATTATTTTTATCTGATAATTCTATTCTGCGTGGAAACCATTAGCTTTCATGTCAAAACCCATCTCAGATCTATGAAGAATCATGAAAATTTAGTCTGGAGCATCATTAAAGCTATACTTTATCTGGAACCACAACTAATGATGGTTCCTAAATTTAAGTTTGGGTTTTATATGTTAATTTAGTTTGTGTATGATTTAATGGCTCTCATATTAAGACACATCTTATATCCTTAAAGGTCTGAATGAATCTTGAACGGAGCATCAGTGTTGAGTTGTTGACTGGATCTAATTGACAGATATTTGATAGGGGCATAATAATGTTAACATACTTAAGTTATAATGGATCATATCAGATATCAGTGATTATAAATCAGGAATATCCAACGCTTACGCAAAGTTTGGGATCCGCGGCCTAGCAATTCCACTTAATATTATTCAACTATGATTACATGGGCCTGAGGGCTTTGTTGGTTAGGTTGGGCTTAATAATAATAGTTGACTTGATGACAAGGGCATGTGGGCTTCGTTGGTCTGTCAAAATTAGTTTTTAACATAAATTGAGTTTTTTATTGAATTAATTACTAATTAGTGGTACATATTGCCTTGGTATGTGCTGCCAATTGCTTAAGAGGAGCATCAGTTCAGCTATTTGCAGATGTGTCAGAAACGCTGTCTTGAAAGCATTTATGAATTTGACCAAACCATGAGGCTGTGTGAGACGCCCCAGAGTTAAAAAATTGTAGACCCTCAGATGAACTTATTATGTGTTCCTCTGTCCAAGTGACATTGAAAATGAGGCGTCATGGGTATGATGTGGTAAACATCAAACCCTATAAATTATTTCCAAGTTGATAATAATAAAGTAAAATCAACTATTATCACAAGTTCATAATTTAATCTATAAGCTTTTTTATAGTTAATACTTTACATTGTATTAAGTTGATAACTTACTTGGGATCAAATGATCTGGGCAGCGTGCCATTGCCTAAGTAATGACAGAAGAATATGGCTTCAAGTGATATTATTAAGGAGTTATATCTTAACTATTGTCACCGTCTGGTCTATTGTCACCATACAATAGATGCACAAAACTCCACCATACCGCAGAAGAAGAACCATTCATCTGAAGTAAGTAAAAAACTTCAACAATTGGTGCTCATGGCTGGAAACGCAGATGGTGACCACACCTAGCAGGGGAGCAATCCCAATCAATTAATCAGAACCATTACTAGGCCCAATGGAAATGCTGAAATGATTGTGTCCCAGATTAATTGGAATGATATACTCATTATTACCTACCTTATAACCCTTTTTACTTGAAGAGCTGGAACGTCTTGAACATCAGTTGTTAAGAGGGTATCAAATGGGACAAGGGCCCGCAGACAATAGTAGCAATCCTTTTTATTGCCAATGACAGCAAGATGTGTTGTGGATATGATATCTAGCTAATCATCAATTGAAAATGTAGCTCATATATGAAACAATCTAATTGGGATAGAGAATATTGCCCAATACTTAGCTGAATTTGTACACCCCACCTCAAGAAATTCTCAGATGATAATTTCCCACCATCACGTGGCCATTACCAAGTTGTTAAACTTCTCATACAACTCCAGCCAAGTGGGCCAAATCTTGAATGAGCGAATAGAAGCCAACTCATTGAGGTCCGTTCTAGTTTTAAAGTAAGCTATATTCTAGCCACTTGGGCTAATGACTGGGTAGCTGTTAGGATTTTTGTCCATATTTTAAGCCTGCTAGATTACCAGGAATCACTAGGGGATAATTCCCTAATACGAGGTGAATTGGAAATCAGTTGACCCTGATTTCAGAGTAACTATGTTTGGGGGATTTAGGAAATTCGCTTAGTCAGATCTGTCAGGGATTGATCCAAAAAATGATTAATATCTCATCGGGCAGAGTTGCTGACGAAATAAGGGCATCTGATAGTGATTAACTATCAGGTGTACCAATTGGGATCGGCCAGGTTTCATCACCAACTGTTTGGGAATCTAAATATTAAGTTGCGAGGTGAGTGTGCTACCTGCAACTAGCGAATTGATTAGTTGGTTTGTGAACTGCCTTAATGGGTAACAAGTCCCATTATTAAGCAGGTCGCTAGCCAAATATAGTTGGTTTGCTTGGATCAAGAGGAAAACGCTAGGGACACATTTTCTGGCTCTTTCCATTTTAGGTCTCAAGGATGCCAATGATGGAATCCTAGCTAGGATTGGGAAGACCATCGCTGCTGAGACGAGGATGGGTGATTCAATGTCAACAGCTGCCATTTCATTGAAGAGGTGTCAACTGAGGGTTTGATGTCTTAATCCCCACTATAAATTCCCTAGAATTCACTTATAATAAAAAAGCTCTAAAGTTCTATAGTTGAAAGTTCTATAGTTTTCATCTGGTATATAGTTTAAGTAGTAAAGTTCAGCATCCATTTGTTCTATTCTTTCTCAGGGATATTATTGCTGTGTGCAAAAATTGGGAGAATCTTTACGTAAAAGAGTAAGGATTTGAGCGGGGATCCAGAGAAATAGCAGAAACAAATTGAGTATTGCTGCTGACTGTGTGTCAAATCAGAGAAACTGTCACAGGGAATCAGAGAGAAGATTTGGTTGTACAGTATGAGGGAATGAATACCTATTTTGAGACATCTCAAGTATTTTGAGAGGAAATAATGGCCGAGCATTAGGCTAAGATCCAAGAATTCCATTCAACTATGGATAATAGTCATCATACTATTATCAAATGATTATATCAACAACAATACAACGTGGACAAATTTCACAAGAACTAAACCTTTGCAAGTAATAAGTTTATCGGGGTTATTGGCCAGACATAACCTAACCCATAAATTTTTACAAAATGGTGCTCACTACAGGGGTGTAGTTGAATAGAAGAACTTAAAACATGATGTCCTATGAAGATGTTTCTAAATCTGAATATGAAGTGGATCACGTTCATTGGCATTCACCCAGCTCACAAGTGGAGCTCCAAGTGAAGCAAATTGAATATACTCAATACCAGGGAAAAGGACTTGCAGCCTAGATATGTAACTATCTAGAGCTGCAAGGAAATATGTTCCACCGGACATCCATCTGAGATGAAGAGTATCAGCATGCCCAACTAGTGTTAAATTGGGTCCACTGGAAATAGTCCTGAGGAACAGCAGGATCAAATCAGGTTGAAATTGGGTCCGCTTTAAATAATCCTGAGGAGTGAGTGTTTAGATGAGGCATTGGATGAAATAGGAAGCAATCGATTATTAGTATTGGATTGCCATACCAATGGAGATAGGAAGTCAAAACAGGAAATGATTGATCCAAGATAGTGGAGAGAATCAGTTAGACTCAATAACACTCAACAAATAATCAGAAGTTGCTGAAGACGAGTTTATAAATCAGGAGAAATTGGATGAAGCTAATGAGGCCAGAACGAACTATGTGATTAAGGATGGCCATGAATGCCAAAAATCGTTTTCAGGAGAAAAACAAACTGAACAATTAACCAGAACTGTTGGCTAATGAGATATGAAGACTCAAACATCATTTTCCAAAATATGAGATAGGAATTAAGACTTGTTGGACGAGTAACCAGTCGGGATTGAAGGCCTAATATATTCAAGTGCATTGCTAAAGTTGGCAAGTGTATCCTATACATGAAGAAACAGCGCTGCTGGTCATATAATGAAGAAGGTCAATACTAAAAAATTGGAAGTATTGGACCTAAGAGAAAATAGTTGCAGTGTTCCCAGAGGACCTCTGAACCATTAAATGGTTATGTCCGGAGATTTTGGTCAAGTCCTAGAAGAGGACCACTGAACCAAATGGTTTATTAATTCTTAAGAGGATAAGGTTTGAACCATGATAACTGGTAGGTCAGAGTTACCTAGGACTCAGTTTGGATGAAGGGGAAAAAAGGACCTCTAAACCTTTTTGTAGGTTGCAAGTCCTATTGAAAAAGAAAAATACAAAAAAGATAAAAGTTATAAAATATTAAAAAATTTATTCTTATGGTCTATGAGTTTTGGACCTAGGAAGCAATGAGAAATCCCGACAGCCAAATTGAGGAGATTCCATGACTTTGGGACTCTTAATGAGATAAAATTATTGGACAGGGTAACTGTGAGTATCAACCTATAGGTTTATTGAGAGCATTTGCTGATCTGACGGAAGGACAGCAAGAGGAGGTGCTCAAATTGTTTGAAAAGTATAGGGAAGTATTCTCTCAGGATGACCATGATTTGGGATGCGTGAGAGATGTTATCCACAATGTCAATACTGGGGAAAATTTGCCAATCAGGATGAGAGTGATTCAACAGTTGAAAGTGGCTGAAGTGATAGTGGAAGATGAAATCAGAAAACTAGTAAAGCGTGGACTTCTAGTTCTGTTGTTGAGTCCCAGGGCGAGTCTTATTCTAATTGCAAAGAAAAAGGATGGCTCCAATCAGGTGGTGATCGACTACCAAAAGCTGAATAAGACAATGAAGAAGGATTTTTGTCCCCTTTTAATAGTTAATGATGCGCTAGATAGATTGGGAGAAGCAATGTATCTCTCTGTGATGGACTTGATATCAGGATATTGGCAAATTAATTTGCCAAAAGAACAAAGAAAATGTGTGATTTATACTGCTCAGGGGCTATACCAACCGATGAGGATGCCCTAGGGTCTATGCAATGCGCCTGCAACGTTCCACGGGGGCATGAATGTTATAATGAGCGACTTGAAGTTGTTGTGCATCCTGGTGTACTTGGACAATATCAATGTGTTCAGTAGAACTTTTACTGACCATTTACACCACTTGGAAGAAGCATTCAAGAGACTGTCCACGGCCAACCTGAAGATTAAGCTGAGGAAGTGCCACTTCTTTAAGAAAGAGTTGGCATATCTGGGATTCGTGATCAACTCTAGTGGATTGCAGCCGCAAGCCCAGAAGATTGAATCCATAGAACAGATGGCTGTGCCAAAGAGTGTCTAAGACATTTAAGTGTTCCTTAGAATGGTCAGATAATACAGAAGATTTATTTGGGACTAAGCCTGAATTTCTGATCCCTTATTACATCTGTTGAAGGATCCAAAAAAAGGATTCATATGGAATGAAAAACTGCAGGAATCCTTTGATGAGCTACGCCGGTACCTAATAGATTCTCTAATTTTGAAATATTTATATTTTGATTGAGAGTTTATTAAAAAACTGATGCTTTGTTGATGGCAGTTAGCATATTAAGCCAAGTAGATGAACTTGGGGACAAACATCCGGTGGTGTATGTGAGCCAGACACTCTCAGCCGCTGAGAGGAACTACACCATAACTGAGCATAAATGCCTTGTGGCCATTTACACCTGTAAGCAGTTTTGGTTGTACATCCATGGAATGCACTTCAAAGTGGTGACAGACCATTCCTTGTTGCATTGGCTCCACAATTTGAGAGAACCAGAAGGACAACTGGCCCAATGGGCACTTAAGCTCCAGGCATATGATTACAAGATTGTCCATTGAGTGGGGCTTCTCACCAGAATATGGATGGCTTATCATGGTTAACAATGGTCCAGATGGTATAACAGTAGGCAGATGAGTTATTTTGGAGAATGGTTGATGGAGAAATAGGGAACAAACCTAAGAAATCCAAAGTGCACTTTGAAAAGCAATGGAAAAATTGAGATCATGGATGGACAAATGTTTAGGATGATTAATGGGAAGTGGTTTATATTCTAAAGCTTTCAGAAAGAGCAGCTATCGTTCAAGTTGCTCATAAGGTTGTCAGGCATGGAGGCCTGAGAAAAACAACTGATCATATTTGCCAGTACTAGTACTGGGAGTCAATCAACTATGATGTCACGGACTATCTAGCTTGTTGCGTGGAGTGCCAGCTGCACAAGCCATATAAGAATACAACTGGATTTTGACTGGTCCGCCCTGGATTTGCCTGGCATACAGTTTCCATTGATGTGATGGGACCGCTGATGATGAGCACATGGGGAGTCAAGTACATAATAGTTGCTATTAACCATCTGACAAGATGGGTTGAGACAAAGGACCTGGCAAAAGTAGATGCTACCAGCACTGTGAAGTTCATCATGGATCAAGTAGTATATCAACATGGATGCCCGCAGGTCCTGCTTAGCAACAATGGGACAAACTTCATATCTCATGTGATCCCATGGTTGAATGAGATAATGGGGATCAAAGGAGTCATGTCTGTACCCTACCAGCTGGAGATAAATGGACTGGCAGAACGAGTGAATGGAATGCTGGCTGTGACGCTGATTAAGCTGGTCGCAGGAAGAACTTCTGCATGGGGAACATACCTGAGTTTGGTGATGTTGCCTATAATATCAGTCATCATACAGTGATGGGAAAAATGCTGTTTGAGTTGCTATATGGGAGGAAGGCCGTGATGCCACCAATTTTATATTTGGTGGTGGAACCAATATTTAGGATGAGTGCCAAACAGTACTTGAACTGGCTGACGAATATCCTGATTGAAATGCAATTGCAAGCATTCAATACTATGTTGAAGAAGAGTATATGAACAAAATCAATGGACAATAAGAACTGACATATCTTAGCAGAATATCAAATAGGCAAAATAGTTGCCTATTTCAATACACATGGATTTGGGAGAAGAAACAAAATGGATGAGTTGTGGTTGGGTCCGTTCAAAGTGATCACCAAGGTGGCAACTGATGCCTACTCCATCAAGAATCTCTTGGATGGAAGCATTGTAAATTGAGTCCATGCTAAGTATTTGAAGCGATAGATTGATGAAAAACAAAAGAGTTCCCAGAGGACCAATGAACCATTAAGTTGGTCATGTCCTGATGATTAGTCAAGTCTGAAAAAGGACCTCTGAACCAATCTAGATGGTTAAGTCCAAAAAAGGACCTCTGAATCATAGAAAACTGGTAGGTATAAAAATATCTAAGACCCAGTTTAGGGGAAAAAGATGGACCGTTGAACTGAAACAAGGTCAAGTCCCATGGAAGAAAGAGAAAAAATAAAAGATTGATAAAATATTAAGAAAAAAGATTATAAGCTGTGTATAAAAAACCAATATCTACTTAATACAACACATTCACTGACTGACTGACATTTGAAACCTTCAAATCTGATAGGTTTAATCTATTTGGGTGAGTGGATGAGAATTGGCAAATCTTATCAAATCTGAAATTATTGAGCCTGATGGGCTCAATATTTTTGGCGAGTGGGTGAAGATTGACAAATATTGTTGAATAATTCACCAAATTTCTCACCTGAAGCTAATCAAGTCTAATAAGTTTAATTTATTTGGGTGAGTGGGTGAGAATTGGCAAATAAGATCGAATCTGAAACTATTGAGTATGATATGTTCAATTAATATGGGAGAGTTGGTGAGAATTGACAAATATCTACCTAATAAAACACATACACTGACTGACTTACTGACTGACATCTGAAACCTTCGAGTCTATTAAGACAATCTATTTGGGTGAGTGGGTGAGAATTGGCAAATCTTATCAAATCTGAAATTATTGAGCCTGATGGGTTCAATCTATTTGGGCGAGTGGGTGAGAATTGACAAATCTCATTGAATAATTCACCAAATTGCTCACCTGAAGCTAAGCAAGTTTAATAAGTTTAATCTATATAGGTGAGTGGGTAAAAATTGACAAATAAGATCTAATCTGAAATTATTGAGCCTGATGGGTTTAATTAATTTGGTGAGTGGGTGAGAATTGGCGAATATTATCTAACAATTAACAAAATTGCTCACCTGAAACTCAACAAAAATCAGTATTAGAGTTAAGTAGATTAAATAGTTAGGATAATCAGCTCACTAGCCACTAGGGCAACAGCGAAGCAGTTAGTCCAAGTGGCTTGAGAGTAGTGCTGGCACAGCCTATAGGCTACAATGTGAGCTTATCATCTGATAAACTTTAAATACTGTAGCGAAGCATGGGTATCTTGATTTTAGGTTTTTATATTTTTTAAAACCTGCCTAATTTGGTTCGCCTAATTAATAAAATACTTTTGGCAAATTAAGTAGAAGTTGATTTAGTAGTTTGGAAGATATGTCACATACTCAATGATTTTAAGTATAAAGAGATGTTTCAGGTAGCAGTTGGTGTTATTTATTTGATTCAATAGGTTTCTTTTGTTTGGCTGAGTGGATGACTTTTGGTTGAATTGATAGGACACAGTTTAGCTTTGAAGGGTGATTAGTTATTGGCTGTTTTGATAAGTTCAGTTAGGTTTACCTGAGTGGTTGGTGGTTTTTGGTTGATTTAATTGAGCAATTAGATTTGGCTGAGTGGTTTTATTCATCTATAATATAAAAAATAAATTAATAGAATTAAAAATCTGAAATTTTAGACACCATAGTGAAGCACGGGTAAATCAGCTAGTATTTTTATAATTTATATTTTATTAATTATCCTTGATATGGGGATGATTCCACCTATGTTGCCTCTTAGGGGAGGGAGGATGGATTGCTGTAGGAATAACATGTCAAAATCTATTTGAGATTGGATGCTACCTGGGCTAGACATACACAAAACCAAGTTCTTTAAGTGGATGCAGATCCCTACAAGAAAGTGACTAGAGGAAGGGAAATTGAGATGTCAGAAGAAGCCAAACGCAAAACTCCATAGCCGGAGGGAATCAACAGTATAGAAAGAGTCAGTTGGCAAGTAACCAAGTGTAATCCCAATATGGTACTGGATCTGGAAGATTAGTCTTGAGCGCTTGCCAATGGGCTTTGTCAAGAACATTGGACATATGGGCCAGCAGCAAACAAGGGATACTGGACTGGGTTGCCGAATCATGCCCCCTATTAAAGCCATCAGCAGAGATACCAAAGGGAAGCACCAGAAACAAGATAGTTGTGCAAGGAGCAAATGGCATCCTGCAAGCAACAACTATGAGCACTCAGAAGCTGAAGCAGAATGAGTGATGGAACCTGGGAAAGGCTGGAATATTTGTGGCCCAACTTCAAAGATCTTGGCTGGCAAAGCAAAGAGAATAAGTGGCGGTATCCCAATCTAGGATGTTCTCAAGATCAGAGGGATTCAGCACTAGGGATAAAGCCTCAGTGACTTAGGCCCTCAATTCTGTGTAGGGAAGTTCAAAATGAATACAGTTGCTGATGGTGAGCTCAGTAGCCAAGACAGCGGGTTTGTATTATTGTCCAAGTCAGAAGAGGAACTCAGGAAGCAAGTCCAACCCAGCAAGAAAAAAGCAATCAAGAGCGAAGGACATAATTTCAGGAGCATCCACGATGATGTTTGGCGCATCTGCAAAAGTAGCCAAATCCAGGAGAGTTTCAAAATCAAACTCTGGAATTGATGACAGAGGGAGAATCAGCCGCGAGTCATTTGAAACAATCGCTAGCCTGGTTTCCAAAGGGTTGGTTACCATTTCCAGTAATTTCATAGAAGGACTAGCTGCTGGTGCCAGACTTGGCGTATGAGTCCTGAAAGGACCATAGAAGAGGTTCCATCACATATACCAACTCATCTGCTGTAAGAGCTGAAGACCTTGATCAGACAAACTGTTGAGTAGCTGTTGGTACCATGAATTGGAATTTGACATATGAGCTGGATGAGAGGGGGATGTTGGACATATATGAAAGTCAATACACTGCACTCTATAATCCATTAAGCTTCAATTTCGGAGAAATTAATCTTAAAATTAATGGGATGAGCTCTCCAGAGAAGGATTAAGAATGATATGAGCCAAGAGGTTATTACAAGAAAATAACAAGGGAGAATATAAATGAGCATTCTTAATTGCGCTGAAAAACAAACATTGATGGCAAGAATCTCCTGTCAAAGACAAGGAGAAAAATCATGAAATTAAGGATGCCAGACCAAGAATCCTGAATATGACAGTGGGTCATATTCCCTAACTGGATAAAACTGGATCCCAGGATTAATATTGTCACAAGTAAATTGATCAACCCAGAACAACAGAAGGTCATGGGAACCATGCTCTGAGAAGTTAGTAGTGAGGAGGAAGAAGAAGAGAGCTGCATGCTGAAGGTCATCCTGAGCAGCGTTGAGTACTGATTGATTGTACTCCATTTAAACAAATTTAATCTGACTGAGTGTCAAAAATGGTGTTCTCCTGCCCCAATTCTTTTCTCGCTGGAAATCTAGGCAAGAGGTGGGATGTGTTGGGATTTTTTTCCCATATTCCCAGAAAATTAGATTACCAGGGGTTGTTAGGGGATAATACTTTATAGTGAAGTGAATTGGATACCAGTTGACACTGATTTTGGGGTAACAATCTTTGGGGGATTTTAAATTATTCTCCTGGGTCAGAACTGTCAGGGTCAATCCAGATAAATGCTTAAGATCTCGTCAGGAAGAGTTTCCAATGAAATAAGGTCAGATGGTAGTTGATCAATGGTTAACTATCAGGTGTACTGATTGGGATGCGCCATTTTTCATCATCAAATGATTGGGAATTTAAGGAGCAAGTTGTATGGTGAGTGATGCTGCCTGCTACTAACAAATCGATCAGTTAGTTCACAACCTGCCTTAATGGATAACAAGTCCCATTACCTAAGCTGGTTGCTTGCTTAATAAGGTTGGTTTGCTGCGATTGAGAGGAAAATGTTAGGGACATGTTTTCTGTCTCTTTCCAAATTAGTTCTCAAGGATGTCCAATGACAGAATCCTAGCCAGGATGGGTAAGAACATCGTTGATGAAACAAGGATGGGCTAATTCAATGGCAATGACTGCCGTTTCTTTATGAGGTGCCATATGAGGGTTGGGCGCCAAATTCCTACTATAAAATCCCCTAAGAATTCAAATAATAAATACACAGACACTGATATACACATATAAATATACTGACACTTATACACTATCCATTTTGTCTTCTATTCTTTCCCAAGGAAATTATTGCTGTGTGCTTTAATTGGAAGACTCTTTAGGATAAAGAGTAAGGATCTGAGCGTGGATCCAGAGAAGAGACTGAGCTGAATTGGAGATTGCTGCTAATTGTGTGTCACCAGAGAGAAGCCATAAAATGAGGATCTGAGCGTGGATTTAGTTAGGTGGTACAAGGGAATGAATCCCTATTGAGGACATCCTAAGTATTTTAAGGGGAAATACTGGTCAAGCATTTGACCCAATACTAGTACTTTATTTAACTATTGGTAATAGTCTCCATACTACTATCAAACAAATACATATTACTATCAACAACGCATAGAATTGCACAACAACGAGCCTGTGCAGTTAATTAAATTAGGGGTCTCAGATGAGAATAATCAAGAACCCTATAAATTTTAACAACCTATAAGTGGCAACTTTGGATCAATTTGGGAATTTCCTTTTACTATCACCTACAAAAGAGGCAATGAGTATTCCATAAAATCCTTGGCTACTGGGATTACTATCAACCGGGTACATGGCCAATTCCTATGGCCCTATTCTCCCCTACCATTTTGAGGGGGTGATGTTGGACATTTGCCCTCACAGCTGAAAGATAAGAATGTGTTAGGTTAGATTCAGCCAAAAAGGGGAAATATCATCCCTTTTGCAAGTTATTGATACTAATACAAACGATTTAAGTAATACTAAAGATGACATTGGCTAAAAGTCCCTGGCCAATTCTCAGTGGAATCCAGCAGGTCAGTGTAACACCATTTCAAATGCTACATGGGTTTTAATACAAAATTGAGTAGTCAGATACTCTGATTACGCGGCAGACCCTGGGGTGTCCATCAGATGGTACTCCCCCAGTCACAACCTGGTCCCTTCAAGCACTGACATTGAGGCCACCCCTTTTATAGGCGTGGCGGGGGTCCCCAAGGTACAATATTTTCTCAAATGGGGATTGGCTAAAATATATTAAGTCATTACCCCACAGTTACATCTCGCCCCAAAAATGTACTCCATTTATTATTCAGCCTAAGTGAAGCAAGTTTTCCGATCTTTGATGGGCTGAATGCTCATATTTCCTTATTAGGACTGCAACAAGCCGCTCCAAACTTATTCTTAAATCCCTTTAATCCTTAATACTGTTTTAATACTAATCAGTCAGATATCGAGAAGGATTGGATTTCTTACTATTCCTGCGCTACAATTAAAGAACCTTATAATACTCAGTTTTTTATTATTTTTATTGTTAATCTAAACAAACCTTTGAGGAAGCCAATGGCATGAGACACCAGCAATAAAGGACTCAGATGGACTACTACACAGCTACATGGAGCTCATCATCCATTCATATCAATTTCCTGACCTTAATTATAGTGCTGCCACGCTATTTTTGACTTTTCCATCTTTGGTATTATCATTTCAAGTAACATCTTCCACCCCATGTGGAGTATAGACACATCCTCTGAAAAAATATTTTGACCTGTTCCAAAGAATTTCATGAAGCTTACTCTACTCTGTCAGATATAACTGTATGTTTTATAACCCCAGACCTTACCCACACACATTTAAAAAATTCATTGTTTATCTTACCTCACAGTTTCTCAATACTGTAACAGTATATATTATGACCTGTAGGTTGAGTAAGTTCGATATTCTCTAAGATGGACGTGTCTATTACCCAAAACGGCCAGGTATGTATAGAGTGGACAGATTATTAATTACTTCCATTACAAAGCCATCTCTGACTTCAGCTTAATTTTTAAGATATGATGCCAGTTAACCGTTAATTTCCAGGTTATAAGAAGAACTAAAAGGAAACTATTTGAAAACTTCTGCCTGGTATTTAAGTTCTCGTCATAGACTTCATTGACAAAACACTCAGCTTCTTGGGCGCTCAACTAGAATCTAGTGAAAGAGTTAATCAGTTATGTCTTCAAACTTAGCATATAAATTTGTTGTTTTAAAAAGTATAATTTTCTTGGCTTCCTTGGACTATCAACTACTTTCAACCTCTTTTTAAAACCTTCATGTTTTATTATCATGTTTCACCCTTTTTCTTGTATCACCCCTTACAGGTTCAAGTTGATTTTAGCTAGACTTTCTTTACAATTTAAATTTGACTGGACTACCTAATGAACATGCTCATTGGTCACCAACAATAAACCCAAGTGTTACACATTAATTCTCCTGCTGGCTACAATAACCTTTTTAGGTACAAATTTCACTCTATCTTATAAACCACTCAGTTGTTAAATATGTCCAGGTAGATAGGTTCAAAATGAGTGCTGCTGTGACTTTTTGACGTTCACCTGGAATATATTTCCTTTAAATTTTTAATCAAAAAGCAAAAAGGCTGGTCAGACCACCCAATAACCAGTCACAACAAGAACTCTCTCAAAATTGAAGTTATAGTCCAATTGAGATTTGTCAATGATAGTGAAATCATATGTTTTGAGAACCTTATGATTGATTTGATATAAAGTTTAAGGAATATAAATGATTAGCCACACTATAACTTATCTCCTCAGAAGATAAAATCTTTTTTCATCACTTTCATCAGCTTTCTAAATAATGCAGCTAATTCTCTTACAATAAGCCTAGGCATCACGCTCTCTACAATTCCAATGCCCCTAATATGCATGTATATCCATTCTTCAAAGAAGTATTCTAATTACTTAAGTTTGAAATCAACTACTTGGCCTTTATTGCAAACCGCGCCATAAAATATACATCTAATGTCTCATTGTGCATCCCATATTCTAAATTTGTTCATCACACCACTGTATTATTTCTTTGCCTATAGACTTTGATATTTGAGCGAAAAAAGCCCTTTACAATTATGTAGAAGACATATAAGTTATAAAGTTTTTGATTAGTACTATTATATATTTGTGATATCTTACCAGACTGACACCTTTTTTATAGTGTCCGTTATTGTAAGGTACGTGAATCTCCAGGGCTCAGACTGGATGCAATACACACTTCTTCATTCAACAAACAATATGCCCTGTTTGGCTTGCTGACATGGCGACATGCTAAAGTCTTTTGATATAATTTATATCATACCTGACCCATTACAATCTGGATAAAGCCCGTGATATCTTAACATTTAGTTAGAAACCACTATTTTAAGGAAAGTAAAGCAAAATTAATTAACACCCTTTAACGTACTCTAACCTTAAACGCTTTTATTTTTGCTTGCAATCAATTTTAGGTAGATCAAATTAAAGCAAACAATTAGTTCTGGATTGTTAATACACATGCCAAATTTTATGTCTCTTACACCACAAGCTACTGCTCTAGTATTAGACATCAATCTAATATAAGCGTTATTTAGTGTGTTCATTTTTATGTATACTGATCTGACTAGTCTGCCAATACCTCAGGCTGTTAAGTCCATCCAATGGACTCAGAATCCCACCTTTTGCGCGTCCATCCAACTTGACACCACCCATGTGCCCTCCAATACTCCACCATTTGCTTCTGCCTTTATGTAGACTCTGTACTTCTCTTTTCAAAAACAAAAGTAAGTTTTGAGCTTGCAACTTCTGCCTTTGCGCAAGAAAGTTTATTTGTTTTACCCATATAAGTGTTATCTTGATATAAGTTTTCCACTATAGAAGATAAAGCTGCTTTAACAAAAACTTCTTTGATTTACAAAAAAATTCTTTATCATCACTCAAAATTAAAAAATCTGTTGACACCATGCTTGTGATTTCTTCTGTAAAAAGCCCTTCACGTCTCCTTCCCAACACATTATAAAGAGTTGTTGGGGCTCTCCACTTATGGCATTGACTCCATTTCTTCCTCACCATCAGGAATGGAGCTTAGTTCTTCATAGCACATTGTACCATGGCCACAATTAACCCCACCTGAACATATCAAGAAAATATTATAATGTACCTGCATCAGTTCAGTGCTGCACCATTCTTAAGCCAATATTTGAGATGATCCAATTATCTGCCCTATCTATCAAAAGTTAATAACTTTAAAAAGAAATGGTATTAGGTTACAATCATGTTTAAAAATCGAGGTGGGTCAACCTTGGGGCAAATATACCAAATGACAATTTCTCTAACCAGTAAAGGTTTTAAACTTGGAATGAGCACTAGGGTGGAAGCAGTTTTACCTTCCAGGCTAACCACCCTTAAGCTATAATCTTGTTAATACTATCAACCCTAATCAAGAGGCCACACCATCATCATTCATTTAGCGATTTTTGTTTTCTCATAACCTACCAGCCCACTTGCTTACTGGGATCATTAAAATTTTGATGACCCACACCCCATCCAATGAGGACAAAAGATACCCAAGTCAGATGAGCCAGGAGGAGGCTTAGACTTACGTTTATCACCAAAATTTCTTGCATAATAACTCATTTAATTGCAAACCTCTGCATAAAACAATAAAGGTGAAATTTTAATACTTTGCCAATATAAAATGATGCTGCAAAATTGGGTAAAATTTTTTTTAAGATTTACCAATTATTTTGATCCTTTTTTATTTCTAGTTTTGATGCTTCTCTACATCTCAGATGATATTCTCAATAAGTCTAACGCAATTTTTTAAGGGTTATTACCTTGCTATGACTTCAGTAGCATTACATGATAATCACCCACACCATAAAGCAGTGTATAAATTGGTCTCTAATTTGACATTAGTTATAAACCCCCAACTTACTTGCAAATTTACCCAAAGCTAAAATAAAAGAAATAATCGCTCTACTAATGTTAACAATGTACCATCAGCAATGTCGCAGAAGTGGCAGAATTCTCTATAAACAAAGATTAACACATAGCATTGTCAAATTTGACCAGCTCCTTGACTTCTGCATTCATGTAGAGCCACATTGTCAAAAACAGAAAGGTATTATCCAACATCAATGAATCCCTCCCTCGGGTTGGGACCATCTAGTACTAAAAAAAGAAAGGTATTATCCAACCCAAATCACACATCTAACACTATCATAATTTTGATTTCAACCCTCATGCTACAGACAACCCTCCATCTTGCTTTATTCTCTGGTCCCCTATTTCATCCAAGGAAAGGCTTCCAAGGCTGAGACCTTGATATTCTCTTACCCTCCACAATGATAGGATGGGCGTTTTGCTAGTCATTATTGGGTTTGGAGGTCTTTGATATTTTCCATCTCCTTGCCATCTCATATTTCAAGTATGTCATCTCCAGTCACATGTTTGATAGAACGTAAGGCTAAATATAAATTTTAAATTACTTTACATGTCTTCTAAGTAAAATCATGTGTAAAAAGTGTTTTTATCTGTGATGTGCCAATCTGGGGACTATACAGCGCTCATTTTTGGGATAAAAGCGGTTTGAAATCAAAGGAAAGGTGGAAAATGTTTAGTAAACATAATGTACGGCGTTCTAGTAGATCAGAAACTCCATATAATTCTAGCCTTTTTACTAACGCAGTTCAAAGCATTTGTGCACAACAAACAATACTGTTGTAATTACCTCATAAATTATTTCAACTGCTCTGATTAAACCGGGGAAGCAATGATAATTAAAACCATGCTCTACCACAGATCACTTTCCTCATTGCATAAAAATTATAATCTGGTTGAAATGATTTAAATAATGCAAATATATACTATAGATAATTAATTCTAAATTAAAATATTTTACCATACATCTCTGACTATTTTTTATATATACTAAAATCTCACATGAATACCTAACTTGCCTATGTTAAGCTATATAATATTGACTAATTAGTAAAGCAAAGAACCCTAGGATTTATCTAAAGACATGGACTTCTACTTATGTATATAAAAACAAAATCTTTACTTATACTATAAATAAATTATTATAGATTTAATAAGCATTGTTTCATAGCTTGCCTTATGATGAAGCTTTTACTTAAAAATGCAAAATTATAAGATACTCAAAAGTTTTAAATTTTATTCAAGGTGGGCTGACCTTGGGATGATACTGCACCAACGAAGGGAAGTGAAGAAAAGGGGAAAGGAGGATAAAACCCAGAAAACCTCCATGCATGGCGTATTATAGGCCAGGAACTCTAAGGACCGCTCTGCTAATCACTATCTCAGTTCTGGGCATCATTGCACAATTCCAACGCAGTCATAAATAATCCCCTACCTAAAGTTTCTCTTACTGTGTCAATTTTAAACAATAGTAATTGAGTTCATACTTGACCACTGGGGTACCTTACTACTTACTGTAACTTATTTACATTTATTTTTTTACCTTTATTTACCTACAACATATTCACCTACAATTTTACTTATATATAATATATGACTGTTTGAACTTAAGATACATATTTCTTTGGAACTATGAGTTGAAAACTATAAAGATATGCATTTCATGAAATAAACAATGTTTTGACTAAAGTATAAGTTGCGATTTTCTCAGATATAGACAAACTATGTAAAGTAAAGATTTTTGAGTTTCATTTTTTCAATTGAGTTTGTAATTAGCAGCAAACAACTAAGTATATATGTTCATGTAAAGATATAACGTTCATTATTCTATAACTTTAGGTATCTTATGTTTTTTTGAATGATTATACTTTACACTAATCTTTTATAGTGTGTTTTGCAGCAATTGGATATCTTCCAAATTAACTCAGTTTAATACTAAAGAAGAACTTATAAACCTTATAAAATGTTTTGTAAAAACATTTGAGAAAAGTTTAAATTTGATCACTTTAATCTTTAGTTTTCACTATCTTTAATATGTGCTTTAGTAGTGTTGTTTGATGTAAAAAAATATAAGTCCACTGATGGCTTTAGTCACAATCAATAATATGTTAATTTAGTAGTAATGGTTATAAGTTTATACAAAATGTAAATATATGTTTGACTAGTTAAATTATATTATATGCCAATATATAGTTCATGGTTTTCTTAGTATTCAATATCAGGGATTGAATAAGCTCTGTATGGTATGTCCTCACTATAAAGTGATCATTATTCTAGTTTTGATTATAAAATTTAGTTAATTTTCTGTCTATTTTCCATATTAGTCTCATCATTCAAATTTTTTGTATCCTAGACTAATAACTACTTTTGGGTCCTTAGACTTCTATGTTAGTCTGACTAATATTGTACTATGCCTTTCAGCCATGCTTATATGAAGGCCTAAACGTTTATATATGTATGCATAAGATATGCTAGCTATAAAGAAAAATAAGCATAAGTAAATGATGATGATCCATAGATTTACATATAAACTATATGCAGTAAATTTTAGTTTTATTGCCCCAAATCATTAATATAAGCACATTGTCTTTTTCAAGTTTACTCTAAGTCCTTTATTAAAATACTAATATTAGAAAAGGAAATTCTACTAGGTCTTATATCCAAACACTTTATAGAAATCCTTGATATTAATTATGTATATCACAAGCTAGCTATATTTAATTTTTTAACCCCATCTTTATTTAACCAAGGCCCAATTGGCTAACCACCCTTTTTAACCCCATCTTTACAATGTATTATTTATATTTTATTGACTGCTTGTGCTTTCATTATCTAGTTCTTCCTACTAAAAGAGGTTTAATTATTAGAAGTCAACGAAAAAATAAATTTTATAGCAAAATGCTTATTAGTGAAAATGATTATACTGCAACTCTTTAACTCATAACAATATCAATCCTTATAATATTTTAATATGGCATATTTAAAGACATCAATTTTGTATTTCTGACATGCCTTATTATCACAAGTGAAATAGAAGAGCTGTCTACTTCATCTTTATCAACCTTTTTCTGAAAATCTCTTATATCTTATTACATATTATGGCTATTTGTAGCTGTAACCGCAGAGTAAGAACATTCTAAAATTTACATGTAAGTAAGCTACATAAAGCAAAGCTACCAAACTTATACAGAGAATTTGATATTTGGCCCTATATTAATCACTTATTTTTCAAAAGGGTATGTTAATATCTAATTTGTGATTTAAGGATTATCAAGAACTCTAAACTTTATTTGTAAGATGAAAAAATGTTATTTCTTAGAATCTTCACCATATTCCGTTTATTAAACAGTTATTATATACTGATAAATATACTTAGTTCACAAACTAGACTTATTTACAAATTGATATAGAAAAGTACTATGTATCTCTATTTTTGCTTTTTACTAAAGGGAGCGACTAAGATGACAAAATTTTAAAAGTGTAAGTGAGAAAATGGGTTGTATAATTAAATGATATGGCTTATGTATTAATTATCTATCTGCTCAGTCTATTTTTCATGCCAAATTGTGAATAGTAGCTGTGACATGTCTGTAAAAGTTTTGGCATGTTATGCTCACTGCAGACAGTTTAGAATATTTTTCTAAGTAAACAAATTTAATAGTTGCCTGAAGGTAATATATCTTCAGGTATTTACTTAATAAATTGTACAATGTTTCAAATCAGTATAAAATTCTGTACACTAAGATATCTAAGATTTATTAACTATAAATATTAAGCACAGTGACTAAATAACAGCAAATGAATAACATCAGCCTGCTCAGGTTGGGACCATATAGTACTAAAAAAAATAACATCAGCCTGAAGCTCTCTTTTATTTTGAGCAATCTTTTGTTCAAAAACATGTGTAAAGGTTTTAACAATAGTTGCCATTTTATCACTATGTTTCAGAAGAAAACTAATTTACCGCTTTTTTAATTCTGTATGGGAGGTGGCGTGCCACCTCTGGGTGGTTTTTACTGCTTTCAAAGAGCACAAAGGCTGTCTCTGTTAGCCTTATACCTTCAGTCACATTAGTCCCCCTTAAAACTTAGCCCTCCGCCTTAAGTGCTTCCAGGAGGAGCTTTAAGCCCCTAATGCTCACCCAGAGTAACTTGGACTTCAGACTTCAGGTCAAGTATGGACATATTCCCATATGCAAGTGCTTCCATCATAAATATGGCTCAGATTGTATTCAGAATTTCTATTTAAAAGTTTTCTGCCTATAAGGTATCCTTTGGCCTTGGCTTTTTCTAGTGAGGGACAGACCAGGGTTTTAATAATGACGTTGCTCATTTAAGAAAATACCCCTCACCACTTACACTCAGCTTCCAGCAGATGTTACTCTGGTGGTTAACTTTAATGAACTTACCAACTATTTCCCCTGAGCAGCTCCTCCATGAGCTCCTGGAGAGTTTGGCCGCTTATGGCGCCAACCCTGTCATAGAAGTTTATTTATTAATGGATCCAGCCACCTTTCAGGCCCTCATGCTTTTGAATGACTTCCCTTTCAATAGTACACTTATTTTGTAATTCTCCACACCATGATCTGCTCTGATCCAACCACACATTTTTGATCAAATTATAAAAGCTGCACTGTCTGCCCCTTGTTCTTCAGTTTAGTCTATTTAGAGTGAAAGTGACTTTATTTTGCTGCCACATAAGCCTTTGGTCCTTCTGCCTCTACCGCCACCCTTGCCAACAATCCAGAAAATATTTAATACGGGACTTATAATCCCTCCCCTCCATCAACTGCTGAAGTTGCAGCTACTACTGCTCCATCAATAAAAATGTATATTCATAAATGGTGCAGGAGCAAATCGCAGCCTAAAGCTTCTAAAATTACCATGGTCAGTGGTTTTTGGGCCAAATACATTCACCCCACCAATCTGTTATTGTTGCAGGCCCCTGTTTGAACATCTCTATTGCTCCTAAATTTCTCAAGTGGGTGGATGGTTTTAATACCATTATGCTTTTGCCCTTAAACTTGATTGGTCACTTTACATCATCGTAATTCCACAATCAAGTACTGCTTTCAAATTTCATGAGGGCTTCTCAGCATAGAAGTCCCACCATCAGCTCACTGTCAAAGCGGCTGATGCCCCACTAATACCTTCCTCCACTAAGCCCTTCACTTAGCCATGAAGCCACTTTACATGTTATTTCCTGCCTCAGTTCCCGTTTGATTAAACTGATAAATCCAGGGATGAATTAAGGAGCATACATTTAATGTCAGCCAGTACTGTGATTAGCTGTCAAAACTTTGTGTTTGACCTCCAAAACCCCTAGAACCCACCAACAACTTACGTATTTATATTTGCTGGACCTCTTGAAATACGCTGTGAGTCAAATTGATAACTGCATCAAAACTCTGGCCACGGCGATGATACTAAAGAAATCTTTTAATAAGTTATCACGTCTTTTACTTCATAAGACAACTCTCTGACTCTCATTCTGTCTGATCTAAAGCATGCCTTCAGGTATGCGCCAGATAAAGATCCATCAGACCCCACTTCACCAACCAATATGTCCTCTTAGGCTTGCAGCTGTAGCGCATGTTTGATATTTCCATGGTTTATCTAGCACCCACAGTAAAAAATACATGGGCGACCCTATTTTAGTTAAGCCCCACTAGAACGAAAAAAGTAGGCCTGATAAATTATCTGCATTTATTATTTGAATTGTTATAGAAATTTCAATCTATGCTATTGTGTACGACTAGACAACTACGCATCATTTTGTAAGATGCACTGCCTTCTCCTGCACCTGAAAGTCATTGCCTAATCTAAAAAGCCTTTATTTCTGAATTCTACTTTGTTACATAGTATGCACATCTTATGGTAAGAGTTTAATTGTTCTCTTTTGTATAGTTCTTTGGCTACTCGCCAGTGCAGCGTGAAATTTAGTCTACTATGGGAGATCTTTAATGGTTTTCCAAATTGTACTCATTATTTAAAGTGTGATACATTTCAAAAAGCACAACATGGAACCTTAATGGCAGTCTGAGACTTTTTATATGGAATCATCAGGTGTATATTAAGTGATGTTTAGATTAAAATTTTACAGTTTACTATGCAACACTTTCTTGGTGCATTGAACTCAAGTATGGAAATATGGCTTATTTAAGGTTTAGGCTTATATCTGGCCTTGGCATGAAGTACCATGGATACCAAATCTTTGCACAAATAGAGATATTTTGCAATTGAAATAGAGGCCTAAAGATTTTAATGTCGATTTTTCTTAATTTTTGTTGTGACTGATACCAAATCTAGGGGTTTTTAGTCATGTATGGCTGTATCAAATAGTTAAGTTTTATCATTAAAAGCTGTAATCTAACATGGGCGCTATTCAACCTTTCTCACTCATTGGTTTACCAATTATATTTTTATTCTTTGATGATGATAAGCGAAAGTTATAAAGCCCTAGGCATAAGTAGTGGTGAATTTTATAATCCCTTTATATATTTAATTCTATGAAAGGGCCTAAAATTTAGAAAAAGCATCATTTTTTCCAGGTGGCACTTTTTAACAAATAATTGTATTATTTATTCATTTGGTCATTATCTTTAGTATTTCTGAAGGACTTCGCCATCCTCTATGAAGGTCAGGCAGAGACTTTGAAGGTGGTGCAAATATTAGTCAAATATGGTTCCAGCATAATCTCTTAGGGAGAGGGTTCCCTAAGGAAATCTCTCAACAAACTCGTTGTTAAGGTTACTTTATTCACTTCAAACAGACGAGGTCTTCTGTAAAAACAGGCAAAATAATCACTAGTGAAAATAACTAGGAAGTCTGAATGTATATTACTGGTCAAAATTTGGAGATGGTTATAGGCCGTCAAGATATTCAGGATCGCCTAGAGGGAGCTTGGCGTGATAATTGGGAATGAGTAGGTTAAAAAACCTCTATGACAATGTGGCAGGTGGCTTAGGCTTTCTTTAAATCTGACTCATTTTTGCAAGGGCGACCAACTTTGGGGACCTCTGATTGATAAGATCATCACCAGCTGATGCAGAGCCTTTGGTAGTAGAGTCAACGGATCCTTCCAGAATTTTAGTTTCCTTTAACCTGCGTGAGATTTCATTGTTTGAGTCAGTATCAATGCTCATTTAATTAATGGAGATTCTCAAACAAGTTGCGAATTAGGTTATGTTTGAATAACACTCATGTTCATCCTATAATAAAATTTACAACAATGCTTCCCTCAAGATCTTGCCAAAGAAGGACATAATTTTGGGAGGATTTTAGTATGCACCCAATTTGCAACAGCACCTGACTTCACAGAAGCAATTGAATAATTGGTTTCATGACGGTATATTACCTGGTAAGGACCTGACCACAGAGCATCAAGTTTATGTCTTTGTCCCTCATTATGGTGATGGTAAAATAGGACGAGGTCACCATATTGAAACATAGGAAGGACCAGCCTCTGGGCGTTTATTTTATCAGCTTCTCTTTGTCAAATAGTTTCCATGTATCTAGAAGCCAACGCTTGTATCCTAAATAATTCTTTGGCCATTCTTTACATGGTTAAGTCAGTAATCTTTGGTTTGGAAAATTTAAGTATAGGCTGCACACTAGAGGGTAAAATTAATTCTCAGGCATTAGGGGCTTGGAAAGGTGATATTTGAATAATTTTATGATAGCTAACATGATGTTAGGAAATCTATATGACTGGAAGATAAGCCTAAATAACTACTGGCGGATCATTTGTTAACCATCAAGATTAGGTATAAATAAAATATTATCAATCAATCAAGATGAGTTGACGCTGAGCAAGTTGACCTTGTTGAATAAGAGTAAATTCTTCTAGAGTTTCAATGATAAGGCGAAACCCCTAAAAATTAGTGAATAGGGAGTAACTAATCTGAAGGGTTGAAACTGACAAGAAACAATGAAGATATGAGTGAGAAGTGAAGAGATGGAAGGGGTCATTTAATTAGAAAATATAAAGTGATAATAAGGAAAATGAGAGTTAGCAGTAGAAGCTGCGTATCATATATTGTATATTAAATGAAGGTTATCACCAAAGCAATTGTTTTGTTCTTTTATTGCATTTAGTAAGTTTATTTCAGGAAATGATAAACTCCATATTGTCCATCCAATTCTCAGTGGGATTGACCATGAGTGGCCCCTTCGGCTTATATCAATATATTGCCAAAATCATAAATTTGGTGCTCACTACAGGAGGCCCATTAATCAGCACGCTAAAAAATACCTATATTCGCCAAGCAATGGCGCAACAGGCTCAACCTGAGGGGTTACTGCTACAGTTATTAGGTTATCCCAATATGCAAAACTAAAAATTATTCTGGATACACTACTTTAGACGAAAAAAAGCTTTTTCAGGAAAATAAGGTATAACGGATCAGCTTGACAAAGCCTTCAACCAACTGCACAAGGTTGGTGGCTAAGCCAACCAAATTGCTAATCACAAGGATTTCACTGATAAGCTGCTTCATCGTGCAGAGCATAGACTGAATAGTGCTGCTAGAGAGGGAGAGGTCTTCATTGATAAGCTAGCCCCGTTTAACTGTGACAGAAACATACCTGGATTCTGTAAGAGGTTCAAGTTTGCAGTAGAGGGAGCTTCAAATCAGCGCAAAGCTAAATTTTTGTTGTCCACTCTGGAAGTATAGAGTGCAAACCAAGATATATGTTATCTTAAGAATAGCACCAAACATATCTGGAGGTGAAGAAAAAGTGCTCTGTCTGTTTAAGGGTGTGGTGAAGATAACGCAACTCAAGGATAAATTTTAACAATACAATTTTTTTAGTACTAGAATAACTATACAATTTTAATAAAACGAGCCTTTGGTGAAGTTTGAGGAGCAATTCATGACTAAGGCACACGTGTTAGTGAAAGAAGATATTTTGACTAACGAGGATGTGGGAATTGAGATGATGGCGGCTGTTAAGCCATATTAGGAGCTGTATAATGCTATGGTCCCTGTTCTGCAAGTATATGTAGTGATATTGCAAATCTGTCAATTATTTATGCCATCTGTTAATCCTTTTTAGTGCTTCCAACGTTAAATTGAAAAGCCCCTGCACATTTTACCAAATTTTATTTGAGAAATAGACAACAATAATTCTGGCAATAATCCATTTGCTAATATGCGGGCACTCAACCCTGGTGGTTCCTTTCCATCCTTGCTATGGTCACCTGACTCATCCTTGGTCAAATTACAATCCTTGGTTAATCTATGACCTAGGTTTTTGGGGGTGCCGCAGATACATGAGCCATATACTAATGCCTGTTTCACTTGCGGTCAAAGAGGTCATTATGTGGCTAAATTCCCTGGCATCCTGCATGACAATGCAGTACCCCATTCCCTGACTGAACAGGGAAAATTTTTAGTGGAATAGAGACGTGAGGCTCAACTCCATTGATTCAAATACATTCATCTATGCAATTTTAATGAGTCCCTTTGTGTTGAGCCTGAGACTCACCCCAACGATTTATTATACCAAATAACCTTTAGTGATGCCACTGACTGTCCCCTGAAGGAAGATAAGAAGAATACAGATTCACCATCTAGTACTAAAAAAAGAATACAGATTCAGAGTTCTAACAATATGTACATTAACTGTGCGCCGGGAAAATCTTTGAGTGTAGCGTTGTGGGCAAAGCCAGCCCCTCTATGGATGTGGCCACACTAGAGGTTTTGAATGCTGCAATGTCTTTAGAGGAAATTTTTCAAGTATTCTCATGTTGGTGCCGATATTATGACTGTTATTGATATCAAGAAGCCCTTGGATGTGCATGTGATAAAAACCAGCAGTTCTTCTTATTTAAATTTTACATACTGTGATGTCTTCATAGGAATAACAAAATTTGAGTGATTATAGATACTGGCGCCTTCACCAATATAATAACCACCCAGCTAGTGGCTAAGCTTCCTCTGAAGTCTGATATGTTAATAAGTAGTGTATGGTAATGCTATGGCACAAAGCACTGTGTCAGAGGACGCATGCAGCATGTTGCCTTTGAGGTTTGGGTCAGTCGCGCATACACTCTGGCTGTGGTTTTGTTAATGATAATTATGACATGCTGATTTGGGCCACATTTATGCAGCAATTTGGGGCAGTAGTCAATATGGCGGAGGAAACCTTTCTGATTTTGGGGTAATGGATCCTCATTGATTTTACTTGCAGCAGAGTCCCAAAAGACCCCATTTGCTCTAATCAAATTCATCTAGCATATAGCAATGGGGTAATTACTGTTTGCTAACGGCAGATGAAGTGGAGAACCAGAGCTTTCTCTAACCAGAATTATAAGTATAATGGTATTTTACTAAGAGCAGCTAACACCTTATGTATACCTCTCTCAGAAATCAAGTCATAGTAGGAACGGAGCCTAGATTAGATGTCGCCAAAGGTTTATATGGTGAAATTAAAGCTCTACCAACAATTTCGGCTTGAACCCCATGTGGCTTCTGGACTACTGTTACCAGGGCATGGAGAAGTGAAAGTTTATTAGCAAACCTACAGGAGGCGCTTATGGTGGTTCAAAGACACTAAGTGGTGGCTTCCCTGCAACTGACTCCTATTGATGAGATTCACCATATACATGACTTTGGTTTCTGGGAGGGCCTCAGTATACCTCTAAAAACCTCATCCAACGTAATGACTGTGGTTCCGTGAGAGACCCTAACTGGGATGTTGGAAGAATAGAAATGTAGGGTGATGGCCCTGTTTGAAAAATAGAAAACTTTTTTGCATCTGACAACCACAATCTGGGATGGGCCTGCGGGGTGGTGCATTGGTTGGACATGGGAGACCACCTTTTATTCAATACCAGCCTATCTTTGGCTCAAAAGCTGCAGAAGAGGTTGTATCTGAGGAGGTAGATAAATTGAATGAACAGTGAATGTTAAATTCATCAAAGAGACCTTGGGCGTCACTGGTGCTAATTGTTAAGAAGAAGGATGGCACTAACCATTTAGTAGTCAAAACCAGAAGCTTAGCCACATCATGAAAAAAGATTCATATCTGCTCCCATGAATCAATGACACTCTGGACTAGCTAGGTGGTGCCAAATATTTCTAAGCTATGGACTTGATAATGGGGTACTGTAAATCGAGTTGCCAGTGGCGGAATGAGAGAAATGCGCCATTTATACTTCTAAGGGTCTGTTTAATCCACGCGTATACCTCAAGGGCTATGCAACGCCCTGGCTGCATTCTTGTGGGAATTGGAAACTATTATTGGTGACCTGCAACTTTCCTGCATTCTAGTCTAGTCTCAACAATAAAAACTTTTTCTTGCAGATGTTCACAGAGCATTTAGACCACTTAGAGCAAGTGTTCCACCAACTTGCCAAAGCTAACAATAAAAAATAAACCTCAAAAAGTGCCACTTTTTAAGGAGCAGTTGGAATACCTCAGATTTGAGGTAGACTCCAAAGGGCTTAGACCTCAGCCAGCAAAAGTAGAAGCTACATGAAAGATTACTCAGCCAGGCAACAAATGGGATATCCAGATTTTTTGGGATAGTTAAGTCTACCAACAGATCATCCCTAGCTTCAGCTGTATTGGTGCTCCACTCTTTGAGTTATTAAAGAAGATTGCCACCTTTGACTGGACTTAGCGTTGCCAAAACAATTTTTATGTTTAGGGACTGCGTTGTCTGACACACCAGTTTTGCAATACCCTAATTTCAAGGAGGAATTTATTGTGCAAATGGGAGTGTCTCTTTCCTCCATAGGGGCGGTTTTACCCCAGAAGGATGATGATGGCATGGAATAACTCGTTGAGTCTTTTATATAGAGCTTAAACTGCCACAAATTAAATTATATTTTAATCAAGTGGGAGTACTTAGCTTTGAGAAATGCATATAAGAAAATCTGATATACAATTTATGGAGTAAAATTTAAGGTTGTGATGGATCAGGCATCATTGCACTGGTTACAGAATATTCATGATCCTGGAGGACGTCTTGATAGATGGGCCCACAAGCTGCGGGATTATAATTTTGAAAACTACACCGTCCAGATGCAAAGCAACAAAATGCTGACTGCTTATCATGACTACCAACAATTGTGGTAATGGCGAATTTGGGCAATTATAAATATGAGAAAATGATCAGTGGTTAATATGTAGACAATCTGCCACAAGTTATCTGGGCATTAGATGGGATAATGGCTAATACAATATGGAAAAATGGGGAGATATACAAGTGGCCTATTAACAATATGCTGAATTTTCCAAAACCCTCCACTTGAATGGACTTCATTTTGAGCGCACATAAGGTGGTGGGCCATGTAGGGTTGCGCAAGACACTAGAATCCTTATGTAAAATTTACTTGTTAGGTTATTATCAGCAAACAACCCCTAGTAATCTTTTTTACTGCACAGGTTTTGTTTTCTTGTGCACTTCATCCACGTTGTATTTTATATTAGATTATTGATTGATAATAGTATGACGAATATTGTCCATAGTTGAGTATGATTTTCAAATTTCAGCCCAACGCTCGGCCAGTATTCCTGATTAATTACTTAAGATGTCATGATCTAGGGATTTGTTCCCTTGTTCTGTCCAGCCCAATCTTCATTGAGATTCCCTGGTGACAGTCTCTTCAGTCCAACACACAGTCAACAGCAATCCCCAATTGTGTCTCCTTCTTCTCTTGATCCCCTCTCAAATCTTTACTCTTTTCACTAAGAGTCTCCCAATTATCACACACAGCAATAACATCCTTGAGAAAAATAGCAAACTGAAAGCTGATAATAGTTTACTACTTAAACTTTATACCGGATGAAAACTTCTTTACTAAATGCTGTTCTCATAAATACTGTTTTTTATTTATAAGTGAATCCTAGGGAATTTGTAATGGGGATTTGGTCATCTAACCCTTGGTTGACACCTCTTCAATGAAACAGCAGCCATTGCCATTGAATAATCCATCCTTATCTCGGCAGTGATGGTCTTCCCCATCCTGACTAGGATTCCATCATTGGATATCCTCAAGACCTAAACGGAAAGAGTCAGAAAACGTGTTTCTAACCTTTTCCTCTTGATCCAAGTGAACCAACTATATTTGACTAGCGACCTGCTTAGGTAATGGGACTTATTTCCCATTAAAGCAGCTCACGCATTAACTGATCAATTCGTTAGTTGCTAGTGGCATCACTTGCCTTGCAACTTGCTATTCATTCCCAATCAGTTGGTGATGAAACCTGACCTATCCCAATTGGTATACCTGATAGTTAATCACTATCAGATGCCTTTATTTTGTCAGCAACTACGCCTGATGAGATCTTAAGTATTCATCCAGATCAATCCCTGATAAATACGACCAGGCGAATATCCCAAAATCCTCCAAACGTAGTTACTCCAAAAATTTGGGCCAACTGATTTCTAATTCACTTCGCCTTAGGGAAAATCCCCTAGCGATTCCTGGTAATCTAGCAGACTGGCAATATGAGCAAAAATCCCAACACATCCCCCATCTTGCCTAGATTTTCAGCGAGAAAAGGACCAGGGAATGAGAACACCATTTCAAACACTTGGTCAAATACTTTATTGGCTCAAGCAGATTATGTTCATCAATACTCAACGCTTCTCAGGATGACCTTCAGCATGCGGCGCATTTCCTCTTCCTCCTCGCTACTGCCTTCTCAGAGCATGGCTCCATGATCTACTGTCATGATGGTTGATTGATTTACTCATGACAATAATAGTCTTGGGATCCAGTTTTACCCCGTTAGGGAATATGACCCACTGTCATATTCAGGATTCTTGGTCTGGCATCCTTAATTTCATGATTTTTTTTTCTCATCCTAGATAGGAGACTCTTGCTGTTGATATTCATTTTCATGGCTCAATTAAGAATACTTATTTTTTACCTTGTTATTTCTCTCATAACCTCTTGGCTCAAGTCATTCCTAATTCTTCTCTTGGAGGTCTTATCACATTAATTTTTTTAGTACTAGATGGTCCCCTTATCACATTAATTTTGAGTTAATTTTTTTGAAATTGGAGCTTAATGGATTGTAGAATGCATAATGTCAACTTTCATATAAGTTTAACATCCCCCTTTCTTCTAGCTCATATAAAATTCTGAGTCGTGATACCAGTAGCTTCTGAATAGTTTGTCTGATCAAGACCTCCAGGTCTTCCAGTAGATTAGTCGGGATGCATGGCAGAACCTTTTCTATGGTCCTTCCAGGACTCATACGCCTAGTCTGGCATCAGCAGCTAGTAATTCTATCAATTTACTGGAAATGGTAACTAATCACTCTAAAACCAGGCTTGTAATTGTTTTGAACAACGCTCAGTCAATTCTTCCTCTGTTGTCAATTCCTGAATTGGATTTCAATACTCTCCTGGATTCAGCTCCTTTTGCTGATGCACCAATCATCGTCATGGATGCTCTGGAGATTATGCCATTTGCTCTTGATTGCTTATTTCTTTCCAGGTTGGACCTGCTTCCTGAGTTCCTCTTCTGACTCGGACAATATTACAAACCCGCTGTCCTGGCTACTGAGCTCACCATTGGTAACAGTATTCATTTTGAGCTCCCCTATGCTGAACTCCAGGCTCAAGTCACAGAGGCTTTGTCCATAGTGCTGAATCCCTCTGATCTTGATATAATCCTGGATCAGGATACCACCACTTATGCTCTTTGCTTTTCTGGTCAGTTCTTCAAGGTTGTTCCACGAAGCTTCCAGCCTCACCCAGGTTTCGCCACTAATTTAGCTTCAGCATTTGAGAAGCCCATAACCATTACTTGCAGGATGAAATCTGCTCCCTGCATGACTATCTCTTCACTGGCGCTTCCCATTGGTATCTTCCGCTGATGCTTTAGTAGGGGGCATAATTTGGCAACCCCCATCAAGCATCCCTTGTTCACTGACAGCTCATATTTCCAGTGTTCTTGATGAAGCCTGTTGTCAGGCGCTCAAGACTAATATTCAGGCTCTGGTACCATATTGGGATTAATCGGGGTTTTTGTTGACTGCCTCTTCTTATACTGTTGCTTTACTCCCCACTCCAGGATTTCACAATTGGCTTCTTCTGAAATTTCAATTTCCCTTCCCCTAGTCACTTTCTCGCAGGGCTCTGTGTCCGCTCAAAGAACGTGGCTTTGTGTAGGTCTAGCACTTGATAGCGTCCAATCTCACATTAATAAAATGGGCTGTTCATTTTTACTGTAATCCATCCTCCCTCCCCCAAGAGGTAATATGGGTGGAATCATTCCTTTATCAAGGACATTTAAAATTAAAAATTATAAAATTATATTGTTTTTTCTCTATGCAGTTTGTAATCTTTTTTTTTTATCTCTTCTATCAATTTTATTTTTATTCTTCTTTTTTCCATGGGACTTGACCTTGTTTTGGTTCAGAGGTACATCTTTTTATTTTTTTCCCCTAACTGGGTCTTGGGTGCTTAAACATGCCAGTATCTATGGTTCAGAGGTCCTTTTTTCAGACTTAACCATCTAGATTGGTTCAGAGGTCCTTTTTTCAGACTTGGCCTAATCATCAGTACATGACCAACTTAATGGTTCATTGGTCCTTTGGGAACTCTTTTATTTTTGTAATCAATCCATCACTTCAGATACTTAGCACGGACTCTATTCACTACTCTTCCATCCAAGAGATTCTTGATGGAGTAGGCATCAGTCACCATCTTGGTGATATCTTCAAACGGACCTAACAACAACACATCTAGTTTGTTTCTTCTTCTAAAACCATGTGTATTGCAATAGGCTGCTCTTTCACCTATTTGGTATTATGCTAAGGCTGGGTCAGTTCTTAGTGTCCATCAATTTTGCTCTTATCCTTTTCTTCAACTTAGTATCAAATGCTTGCAAAGCTATTATCTGTATATTCATCAGTTGGTTCAAGTACTTTTTGGCACTCATCCCTGACGTTGGTTCCACCACCAAGTATAAAATTGATGGCAACGCGGCCTTCCTCCCATATACACAGTGCATTCAAAAAGTTCTGGGACTAACGTTTTAAAGACACAATTTTAAAAATAAATAAACTTTCTTTATCATAATTTAACATACAACCCTTCCCTCTCTATACATATTTATATGCTAAAAGAAATGTTAAAAGGTACGCACACAGTTCCTATTTTGTATAACCATGTTTAAACCAGCTGTCACATTCTTCTGAATTGTCTCTACTTTATCAAAAGGATGAACCTTCAGTGCCACCTTCAGATTATAATTATCCACCCTATTCACCAGATTTGGCTCTGTCTGACTTCTTTATGTTCTCTATCTTGAAGGTGGCACTGAAGGTTCATCTTTTTGATAAGGTAGAGACAATTCAGAAGAATGTGACAGCTGATTTAAACATGGTTATACAAAATAGAAATATGTACACACCTTTTAACAATTGTTTTGCAATATAAATATGTATAGAGAGGGAAAGGTTGTATGTTAAATTATGATAAAAGAAGGTTTATTTATTTGTAAATTTCTGTCTTTAAAACGTTAGTCCCAGAACTTTTTGAATGCACTGTGTAACAGCTCAAATGGCATCTTTCCCATCACCGTTTGATGACTAATATTGTAGGTGAATGTCACCAAACTCAGGTACATTCCCCACGTGGACGTTCTTCCTGTGACCAGCTTCCTCAGCATCGTGGCCAGAGATCCATTCACCCATTCTACCAGTCCATTCATCTCTGGCTGGTAGGGTACTGACATGATTCCTCTGATCCCCATTATCTCATCTAATTGTGGGATCACGTGTGATTTAAAGTTTGTCCCATTATTGCTAAGCAGGACCTGCGGACTTCCATGTCAATATACTACTTGTTCCAGGATGAACATCATGGTGCTGGTAGCATCTACTTTTGTTAGATCCTTCATTTCGACCCATCTTGTCAGATGGTTGATGGAAACTATAATGTACTTGACTCCCCCTGTGCTCATTGTCAGCAGTCCCATCACATCGACACCGTGTGCCAGGCAAATCCAGGGCGGACCAGTCGGTATCCAGTTTTATTCTTATGTGGTTTGTGCAGCTGGCACTCCACGCAACAAGGTAGATAATCTGCGACATCATAGTTGATGGAATCCCAGTAGTAGCACTGGTGAATATGATCGTTTGTTTTCCTCAGACCTCCATGCCTGACAACCTTGTGAACTTATTGCATGATAGCTGCTCTTTCCACTGGCTTCAGGAATAATAACCCAACCCATTGATCATCTTAAACACTTGCCCATCCATGGTCTCAGTGTTTTCATAGCTTTCTGAAATGCACCTTGGATTTCTTGGGGCTCATTCCCAATCTCTCCGTCAACCATTCTCTGGAATAGCTCATCTGCCTGCGGGTATACCATCTGGACCATTGGTAACTGCAATAAACCATCCACATTATGGTTAGAAGCCTAACTAGGTGGACAATCTTGTAATCATAATCCTGGAGCTAAGTTCCCATTGGGCCAGTCATCCTTCTGAATCTCTCAAATTGTGAAGCCAATGCAACAAAGAGTGGTCCATCACCACTTTAAAGTGCGCTCTGTGAATCTACACCCAAAACTGCTCACATAATAAATGACCACAAGGCATTCATGCTCAGTTACACTTTAGTTCCTCTCAGCGGCTGTAAGGTCCATCTCACATATGCCACTGGATGTTTGTCCCCAATTTTGTCTACTTGGCTTAGTACAGTGCCAATCGCTATCACCAAAGCATTGGTTCATATAATAAACTGTAATCAAAATTTGAATATCTCAGAATAGGAGAATCTATTAAATACCGGTGTAGCTCATTAAAGAATTCCTGGGCTTCTTCATTCCATATGAATCCTTTTTCCAGATCCTTCAATTAAAGTAATAAGGGCTCAGTTATTCAGGCGAAGTCCAAAATAAATCTTCTGTAGTATCTGACCATCCCAAGAAACACTAGGATGTCTTGAACACTCTTAGGCAAAGCCATCTGTTCTATGGCTTCTATCTTTTGGGCTTGCGGCTTCAATCCACTGGTTTGATTATGAATCCCATATATTCCAACTCTTTTTTAAGAAGTGGCACTTCCTTGGCTTAAACTTCAGCTTAGCCATGGACAGTCACTTGAATGCTTCTTCCAAGTGGTGTAGGTAATCAGTAAACATCCTACTGAACACATTTATATTTTCCAGTTATACCAGAACGCATGACAACTTCAAGTATCTCATTATCGCGTCCATGGCCCTCTGAAATGTTTCAGGCGCATTACATAGACCCTGGGGCATCCTCGTTGGTTGGTACAGCCCTGCACGGTAATAATTGCACATTTTTCTTGCACTTCTTTTGGCAAGTCTATCTGCCAATATCCTGAGATCAGATCCATTGCAGAGAAATACTTCGCTTCTCCCAATTGATCTAGAACATTGTCAATCCTCAGTAGGGGATACAAATCCTTCTTCATAATTTTATTCAGCTTCCAGTAGTCAATCACCACCCAGTTGGAGCCATCCTTTTTCTTCACAATCAGAATCAGACTCACCCAGGGACTTGACAGCGGAACTAGAAGCCCATGATTCACTAGTTTGCTGATTTCATTCTCCACTACCGCTTTGGTGGCTTTTGATCATCAGATTGGTCTTTTTCTGAATGGAAAATTTTCCCAGGTGTCAACCTTATAGATCATATCTCTTGCACATCCCAAATTTTGGTCATCCTGAGCGAACACTTCCTGATAATTTTAAATAGTTTGAGCACCTCCTCTTGCTGGCCTTCCATCTTATCAGCGAGTTGCTCTTAATCAACCAATAGGTTGATACTCTTGGTTATCCTAGCCAGTAAATTCCATCTCATTGGGGATGGAATTTTCTCAATTCAGCCATTAGGATTTCTCATCGCTTCTTAGGTCCAAGAAACATAGCTCATAAAAATTGATTTTTTATATCTTTTATATCTTTTATATTTTTTAATATATTTTTTTATATTTTTCTTTTTGCAATGGGAATTGCAACCTACAAAAATGTTCAGAGGTCCTTCTTTTCCCTATCATCTAAACTGGGTCATAGGTAACTCTGACCTACCAGTTATCATGGTTCAAACCTTATCCTCTTAAGATTTAACCAACCATTTGGTTCAGTGGTCCTCTTCTAGGACTTGACCAAAATCTCAGGACGTTACCATTTAATGGTTCAGAGGACCGCTGGGAACATTGCAACTATTTTCTCTTAGACTCAATACATCCAATAAGTATTGACCTTTCTCACTATATGACCAGCAGCGCTGTCTCTTCACGTATAGGCTACTCTTACTGACTCTGGCAATTACTTTTGAATATCATGCCTTTAATCACTACTGATTATTCGTCCAACAGGTTTAATTTCATCTCTTATTTTGGCAGCTGATACTTTGGATCCTCGTATCTCATTAGCCAACAGATTCATCTGATTGTTCAGTTTGTTTTCTCCTGAAAATGAATTTTGGCATTTATTGCCATCCTTAATTACACAGGTCGTTCTGGCCTCGTTAGCTTCATCCAATTTCTCCTGAATTGATGAACTCGTCTCCAGTAACTTCTGACCATTGGTTGAGTTTTATTAAGTCAAACGGTTTTCTCCACTATCTTGGATCAATCATTTTCTGTTTTAAATTTATGTTTTCATTGGTATGGCGATCAAATTATCTGGATTGATTGCTTCCTATTTCATCCATTGCCTCATCTAAACTCTCACTACTCAGGACTATTTAAAGTAGACCCAGTTTTCAACCTGAGTTGATCTTGCTTTTTCTAAGGACTATTTCCAGTGGACCCAATTTTAACCTGAATTGGCCCTGCTGATCCTTGGGACTATTTAAAGTGGACCCTTTTTTAACCCAAGTTGGCCCTTATGATACTCTTCATCTCAAGTAGATGTCTGGTGAAACAGGTTTCCTTGCAGCTCTAGATAGTTCCATATCTAGGGTGCAAGTCCATTTCCCTGGTAATGAGTATCTTCAATTTGCTTCAGTCGGAGCTCCACTTTCTGAGCTGGGTGAACGCCAATGAACGTGATCCACTTCAAATTTTATCTTCATTGTAGTTACTTTAATTAGTAACATATTGCCAGATTTGGAAACATCTTCATAGGACATAATGTTCTAAGTTCTTCCAAACAACTACCCCTGTAGTGAGCACCAAAATTGTAAAAATTTATTTGTTGGGTTATTATCAACAAACAACCCTAGTAATCTTTTTACTGCACAGGTTCAGTTTTCTTGTGCACTTCATCTGCATTGTATAGTATACTAGATTATTAGTTCATAATAGTATGGCGACTATTATCTGTAGTGGAGTTTGAATTCTTATACCTCAGCCCAACGCTCAGCCAGTATTCCTGATTAAATACTTGAGATGCCATGATCTTGGGATTTGTATCCTTGTTCTGTCAAACCCGACCTTTGCTGAGATTCCCTAGTGACAGTCTCTTTGGTACATCACACAGTCAGAAGCAATCCCCAATTGTGTCTCCTTCTTCTCTAGATTCCTGCTCAGATTTTTACTCTTTTCACTAAGAGTCTCCCAAGTATCGCACACATCAACAATATCCTTGAGAAGAATAGCACATTTGAAAGCTGATAATAGTTTAATAAATAAATGATATACCAGATGAAAACTTCTTTACTAAATGATGTTATCATAGTTACTGTTTTTATAGTAAGTGAATCCTAGGGAATATATAGTGAGGATCTGGTCATCTAAACCTTGGTTGATGCCTCTTCGATGAAATGGCAGCCGTTGCTGTTGAATCACCCATCCTCATCTTGGCAGCGATGGTCTTCCCAATACTGGCTAGGATTCCATCATTGACATCCTCGAGACCTAAATGAAAAAGTCAGAAAACGTGTCCCTAATATTTTCCTTGTGATCCAAGTGAACCAACCATATGTGGCTAGCAAACTGCTTAGGTAATGGGACTTATTTCCCATTAAGGCAGGTCCACACCAACCAATCAATTCGCTAGTTGCAGGTGGCATCACTTGCCTTACAACTTGCTATTCATTTCCAATCAGTTGGTGATGAAACCTGACCTACCCAATTGGTACACCTGATAGTTAATCACTATCAGATGCCTTTATTTAGTCGGCAACTCCGCCTGATGAGATCTTAAGTAAAATTACAGATCAATGTCCAATAGATACAACCAGGCGAATATCACAAATTTCCCCAAACATAGCTATTCCAAAACTCAGGCCAACTGATTTTCAATTCACTTCGCCTTAGGGAATTATCCCTTACGATTCCTGGTAATCTAGGAGGGTGGGAATATGGGCAAAATCCCAACACCTTATGACTTTGGTACTATTGAAAAGCATGCACTTTGATGTGCTGGAGACAATTTCCTGCTGCCACCAGTTCCAAGTGGAAAAGCTGTTCTACAAGAAGACCTCTTATCAGCCGGCGAAACCTCATTTTGCCTAGCACATGATATCCATTGACGTCATTAGGCCTTTGCCAACAAAAGCAAACTATTTTAAGTATATTTTGGTAGCAATTGACCACTTGGGCAAGTGGTTCAAAACACATGCAATATGGGATCTGGAGGTGGTTACTGTGGCTAAGTTCATAATGGAATGTTTAATTCAGCAACACAGCTGCCCTCATTTATTCTTTTTTGACAACGGAACTTTTTTCACTACCAATTTCTACCCAAGCTAAGCAGATTGATGGCCATAAATGGGGTTCTACCAACCCCATATCACCCCAAATTAATGGTTTGGTCAAACTGGTTAATGGGACCCTGGTGAACATACTCTGGAAGTTACTACTAAATAGACCCTCTGATTGGGGTACTTACCTTTCCACCACCATTTTCACCTATAAAAAAACTATCAGACAATTACAAGTCTGATTATGAAATAAGAGTGTAATGATCTAAAATAAGGATGAAAATAAGGATGAAATGGCCAAAAGACTCTAGCTAATTATCAGTTGAACCATTGAGTTGGGGAAATAAAGTTATAAATAGTATTTGGATAAATACCACGAGTTTGGGTAGTCAATTACTCCAATTATGCAGCGAAATCAAGGGAGTCCATTGGAGGCTCCTCCTCAGGCCACTTCTATTTTACTAAGCCTACTCTATGGAGACCGGCCTCTTTTATAGAGTCAAAGAAAATCCACAAGGTGCAAAAATTTTCCAGTCTTTTGATTAAGTAATATGTATTAAGTCTTACTGAATAGATTTATCTTAACTGCCCTCCATCAGCTCTCCTGGCACAGTAAAGTGAGTCTCCCAAGCCCCTATAGGTCAAATCACAATATTTCCTAATTCAAATTTACTAAGCAATCCAAACTTTAAGCCCTGACATCTTAAATACTAAGTATTGAATTATTTTGTAGGTTATTTTTTCTTTCCCCTTGCCACAACTAATAAAAATATAAAAACCCAACTTTATAGTATTATTAATTTTTTATTATTTTTTTATAAGTGGTGCAAACTAATCCTCTGAATAAATTTGTTGGAGTTTAGGTGCCAAATTATCAGCGAGAATCTTTAAAAATCTAAAATACAAAATGTGTGCTCACTACAGGGGACCCTGTAAACCACAATCTTTCACCCAACTTGGAAGGCGGCCAAGTGAGTACCCCCTCCCTTTCCTTCAGATCATGACTTAAGGATATTTACCCTTGAAAAGCAACTATACAGCGCCTTATCACGACTCAAAGCTTGAGCAGCGCCCCTCTCTAGCTTCTCCTGAAGCTGCTGCTACTTATTCTGCTCTCACTGTTCGTGCCCTTGACTACTTTAAACCCCCATTTAAAGATAAAATTTATCCCAGGAGAGGGCAATCTCGCTTTGTTTCTATATATTTATAAATCTTCAATGGATGGCACAACGGATCAAAAAAATCAATCACATACTCCTTTGTTTGAGTCTCATGGTGCATGAGATCATGGTTCCCAAAATGACCAACCTCAACACCTGGGCAAAGGTTAGATAATTTTTTTGCAGAATTTGGCTCCCCACAGAGTTTAAAAAGGCAAATACAGACCTTTATGTGCCTTAGCCTGCAAGAGAAAGAATTGATCCCCCCTTTTGTTGAGTGATTTTATATTGAAGCTCAACCTCTATTGCTGGCAAACATGCTACCTGTAGATGACGCCATTGTTGCTATTTTAACTGGTTTTAACATCATCCCTCTTTGTCGCTGAATATCTCTTCAGTCAAGCGCACCTTCAAAAATGTACAGGATATCAAAGAGGCTCTTCTAGCGGTGGCTGACCTATATGAACTTAACCCTACGCAAGAAGCTCTGAGTCAAGAATCTATTTTGACCAATATAGCCTCACCTACGGTTATCTCCACTTGGAAACCTGCTCCTGCGGAGTTGCCATCTCAAAAGCTTATCTATATCTTAAAGATAGCCAGCGGGTTAATGGCCATGATGGGGCAGTGCTCCCATCATATTCCGCTAAAAAAGCCTGTAGTGAAGGTTACATCCCTTTACCTTGCCACCAAGAAAATCTTTAGTCAGCCAGTGAGCCTCTCCAAGTGTTTCAAAAGCTGGCACATAAGCCTAAACCCCTCTCCCAGGTGACATTTGTCCCACTCACAATGGGTTAAATGACCAGGTCACAAACGTTAAATCACCTGTTTCCCAAAAGCACACAGCCGCTGATTGACCCAAAGTTGGCGTAGTTAAAGCATCCACTTCCACGATGCTATCCCCTTCAGAATCTCCTCTGGCCATCTCTAGCTCAAAACCTGTAGCCATGGGGCAGTCCAAACCCCCTGCATCAAAGGCTAAATGTAGAGTCGTAACTATCACAGCGTCACCTCAAAAAGTACCCAAGTAATTAAGTGCCCCAGGACCTCCCCTGCAACAAGGGAAGCCCTGACCTTACCTCCCAACCAAAGGAGTCATTAACGTGCATTGAGAATCCATAATACATAGATCTGAAGGGGTTGTGAATATATTGGTCACTATGTCTTTGGAGCCCCAGGTGAAGTGGAAGTACCTGACCAATGAACCCAGAAAGGGTGGATATGGCTAGGATACCCCCTCAAAATATACCTTTATCAGGTGCTGAGAGCCCTGATAGTTATTGATACTGACAGTGACACAGATCAGCTCATTGCCACAATGATCCAATCTACTCAGAGTGTGTATACACTACAGTCTATCCGGGATAAATCCCCTGAAACTGCCAAATGCCTTGCTTCTATTATACAGCCAAAGGAGGTCCTCGCTCTTCCCCCTACTTGGGGGGAACCTTAACCAAAGTGAAGGATGTTGTCAATGGAGTACGAGTCATTGCAATCCTTGACACTGGATCCACTGTGAATGTTGTATCTTCAAAGCTTATAAAAAATTAATCTGGCCCCCGACCTTAACTATACTAAAGAGTTTGGCACTGAGGTTCCAACCAACACTTGCACTATTGTGGCCTACTCATATTTACCCATCCAATTTGGGAAACTTTTCCTCTTGGCCCCTGAAGTGGCCTAAGCCAACAATACCTATGACATGCACATTAGTACCCAGTTTATACTCAAGTATGATGGATTTATCAATCTGAAGCAGGTTTTCTCTCTCTGTTTAACTAAGAGGTTCACCTGATTCTGGACAACAATGAGATTAAAAAAAAGGAATAAGCCTGCACGGTTGAGTATTCCTTCACCTCCTTATCCTTACGCTATATGACAGCGGAGTTAAATACCAAGATGCTGCCTGAATCAGTGGACGCCCTTGAGGAATTCCTCTTTAAGAAAATAAAGAGGTGTTGATTAAAGCGGGTGAACAAAGTTTTATTTATATCATTATTACCCTTCAAATCCCCCACCACTGCCTGCTGCACATAACTAGAATCGATGAAATTAGTCCCTTAGAGCCTCAAGTAATACAAGGCATTATAGACCCAGATTACCAACGTCATATCATTATTCTACTTCTGAATCTTACCAATAAGGACATGTTATAAAAAATACCAGGAGATTGGGAAAGGGTTGCTGATCCCAGTTAATATTAACCAGATTCACTGCATCAGGTCTATGTCAAATATGGGCTTACCTGCTGACAAATCATTATGTACCTTGACTGACGTCCATATCTCTGATGATCTAACCCCTGCAGAGCTTAATAAAGTTAATAGTTTCTTGGAGCCCTACAGCGACATATTCTCTGAAACTGAGACCGACTATGGTCATATGAAGGGTTGGAGTCATACCATTGACGTTGGAGATGATAGTCCCATCCAATCTAAACTTTATTGTAAATCAAATGTTGAGAAGCAAAAGTGATTATGGAGCTCAAACAGCTACCAGATGCTGGGCTACTGGTACCCTCATAAAGCCCATGGTCCTCACCTAGCCTCCTTATAGAAAAGAAAAATGGCGATCATCAGGTTGTAATGGACTACTGCAGGCTAAACAACCTCTCAAAGAAGGACATCTATCCTATCCCTTGCATTGACAATGCACTAGCACCGCTCTCCGGATCTAAGTTCTTCTTGGCTATGGACTTAATCAACTGATATCGGCAGATTGACCTATCTCCCCTATATCAGGAGAAATGCGCTCTGATTTGCAGCGAAGGCCTATTCCAGCCCATCCGACTACCTCAGGGTTGTGCAACGCTCCTGAAACATTTAGCAAGCCATGGATCACATCTTTCAGGACCTCAAGTTAAGTTGTGTCATTGTCTATCTTGATTACATTACTGTGTTTCTAATACCTTTAGTGATCATCTTTATAGCATGAAAGAAGTCTTATAACGCTTATGTCAGTGCAACTTTAAATTAAAGCCCTCCAAATGAACTTTCTTCCAGAAAAGTTAGATTTCCTTGGACACGCCATCTCACATAAAAGAATTCAACCCCTCTAAGACAAGGTTGAGGCTATAATAAAAACCCTGCTCCCAGAAATCTTTACAATATTCAGGTATTCTTGGTATAATGAGGTATGACCACCAACATATCTCCAGTTCGCCCAGCTAAGTGAGCCTCTTATTTGGCTATTGGCTAAGAACGTCCCTTTTAATTGGGGAGCTGAACAACAAGCCACATTCGAAATTCCAAAGTAGTTGTTGCAAAAGCGCCCTATCCTGCGCCACCCTGATTATGGTAAACCTTTCCTTCTGTTTACTGATGCCTCTGACTACTCTGTTGGAGCCATTCAAGCTTAATTGGATGATAATGGTGTGGATTTTCCCGTCTCCTATTCTAGCAAGTCGTTATCCAAGGATGAACGCAATTATAGTTTTACTTAAAAGGAGTGCCTTGTGGTCCTGATGGCTGTAAAATATTAACGTCCTTTTTTATATGGAACTTTCTTCACTGTGATCACTGACCACGCTTCCCTGAAGCGGTTACAAAATATGAAAGATCCCACTGGGAGGTTGGCTCGTTGGTCCTTAAAGCTCCAAATCTACGTTATGAAGAATGAACACGAAGCTGAAACCCGCCATATGAACACTGATGGGTTGACTCAGCTGCCTATCTTTCACCTAAATAATAGTGAAGCAGAGAGGCTGCATGACTTTATGACCCCTGATGACTGGGAAGATGAGAATGAACCCGTCCAGAAAATGTTAAGCTGACACTCCCGCAACACCAAGATGGAAAGTGGAAAGTTGTATAAGAAACTAGGGGTGAATTAGTTGTCTTATCTCTGACCTTCCGAGTTAGTTCCTGTGATCATGGAGGTCCATTCTATTCTGAGGCAAAGTGGACTGCGTAAAACTTATGATTAGGTGAAGGAAGGGTACTACTGGGAAGGCATCATGAAATCCATTATTGAAGTCTTGGGTGCCTGCTTAACCTGTAAAAAGAAATCACGCTTAATCCCAAATACTAAACCAACCCACTACCCCTCTGCAACTGTTCAACAACATTAGCTTGGATGTAGTAAGTCCACTAACTCAGACTACCAGAAGAAATCGCTATATCCTGGTTGGCATTATCACTTCACCAAAAGGGTTGAAGTGGTTGCTCTTCCTGCCCAGACCGCCAAAGCTACTACCACCTTCCTCTATCAAAATAATTTCACCAGGCATGGTTGTCCTCAGGTCCTATTGCGTGACAATGGGAAGAATTTCACCTTGCGGGTGGTAAAGTTCTTGGCAACAAGTATGGAAACGCAGTAACTTTTCTCAGCCCCTTATAACCCCTCCAAAAATGGTACTGTGAAAAGAGCAAATGTAACCCTGGTTTCAATATCTTGAAAGATGGACAACACAGATCCCCTAAACTGGGATCAATTTCTTACCTAGTGCCCTCATGGCCTACCATATCAGATACCATCATACCCCTAAAATATCTCCCTTCCATGTACGAGATGATCGGGAGCCAGGAGTACCATCCCTGCTAGCAAGAGATGTCTTCTCTGGTAAGACAGATGATCCTGAAAAAGCCCTGAAAGATTGTCGCAACGCATCATTCAGCTGCAGTCTGCCACGACTAACCTAGATTAAACGGTAACCAAAGAAGGGGTAGCTGCAAATGAGCATAGGAAGCTTCTCCCTTCCTTTCATTTGTCAGACTTAGTGCTGTATTACCACAATTGTATCACTCCAAGAAGTTACAAGATTGGTCTATTTGGGAAGCCCTTTTGTAGTTACTTATAGGCGCAGTGAGGAGTACTTTATAAAGTCTTTTGCTACTGGAATCACTGTCAACCAAGTCTATGACCTGTTCCTGCGCCCTTATTCTCCCCCAAACACTCTTAAAGGGGGTAATGTTAAACAATTACAAGTCCAATTATGTAATAGGTATGTAGTGGTTCGAAATAAGGATGAAAAGAAGGATGAAATTGGCCAAAAGACACTGGCCAGTTCTCAGTGAAGCTCTTTGAATCAGGGCAGTAAATTTATAAATAATAAATTGCTCAAATACCACAATTTTGTGTAGTTGAATTGTGCCAATTATGTGGCAAAATCAGTGGATTCCATCATAGGTTCCTCCTTGTTAACTTTTGGTAGACTTGGTTGATTCTGCCTAACTAGTTGCACAGGGTAAAAACCACTGAGCAATGGACAAGTAATGTGAAGACTGCTGACCTTGATATTTAATAAAGTCTTTATTTGGAACTATTGCCCCAGGTGGTGGAAGGCGAGTTGGTAGGGCGTACAGCTACCAACCTGAAGGCTGCAGGTTCAATTCCCACCCTTTGCACATTGATTAGGGTGCCAGCCAAAGGCTGCTATTGGCGTTTGGTAGGTCTAATAACATGAAAATTTTAACCATGACGTAAACAGAAAAATCCAAAGCCAGATCCAGAGGTGGAAAAACTTCCTTTGATGTAGGTGACCCTGCTCAGTTTTCATGTCAAAATTTACTTTCTTTTTTTTTATTTCAGTAATGTCCGTTTTCTGGTCAGCTTGCCTCAAATAAATATAGAAATATTGCCCCAACAATACCATTTTATTCTAACAATAAACTTAACACCTACTTCCGTCACTCTTTTCTACTACCCTCTTACTTTGTAAAAGACTTCCTTCCGCATTTTCACACTCAACTATTAATCCTTAGTATTCCTAATCAGTCTCGACCCTTCCATTTAGTAATTTCATATTGGCTTCAAGTTTCAGGTGTTCCATTCTATCATTAAGGTTTGTAGGAATTCTCTTACTTGCTAAACTATTTAATACTTTGATTGATTTACCTCTCATTCACATTACTTCCACTCAATTTTGAGGCTCCCCTCAAATCTAATTTACTATCCATCAGAACTATAGCTTATTGTCCAGTCATATCAGAATCTTGACATTACCCCCTTTGACTAATGATAAGCTCCTATTGCTTGTATGGCCGAAGGAACTTCATGTGTACTCGTTTGGTAATCCAACTACCTGCAGATTCCTTAATAGTATAGGCTTCACCCCAGTCTTCTTGATTACCTAAAGCGGTCCAATGCATATGCTGGCAAGCTAGTTCTGTCTTCCAAACCAATGTTGGTCGTTTAACAGGACAAGATCTCCTACCCCAAACTGGGTGAGCTGCTGCGTCTACATTGGTCAGCAGCCTGATCCCAAATCTTCTTGGATTGACTAAAAAATATGCTTAGTTTGGAGTTTAATAAGCATGTCTTTTAAGGCAGACAAATAACAATGGGGCTTAACTCTGCCATCATCCTTTGCACAGGAAAAGAAATGTTGGAAACGCTGGAAGTCTTCCCTAAAGTAGTTGGAAAAAACTCTTGCCATTTGATGAGTGGTAGCTAATATTATATGAGAAATAGCAGTGGATAATAGGGTACTCCATTCCAAAGGCTGATCCTTTACAAGCTTGCGTAGAAAAAACACCAAGGTTCCATTTACCCTTTCTACTACTCCATTAGATTCAGTGTGGTAGGAAGTAGTCAAAACCCCTTGAATTACCATTACATTACAACTTGGTCAGGATATGCGATGTAATATTGGTTCCATTGTCTGTGAGGATAAATTATGGACATCTATGTCACTGTATGATACACTACAGGATGTTTTGTGGTGATGACAGCCCCTAAATCATTGATCTCTCTTGTTTCCATCTATCTTGTCAAATAATCAATGGCTATTATATACTTGGAGCAGTTTGTGGCAGTTGGATGAGGCCCCACCACATCAAGAGAAACAGTATGTCATACAAAACGAGGTTTAACCAGCTGGTAGGTGGTCTTCCTGTAAAAATGGTTTTTAATGGCACTGGTGACAGCAAGCAACCGTTTCAAGCACATCATAATGCATACTCTCCTAATAGTAATAAGGTCACAAGGACTCCAGCATTTTTTGCAACCCTCCATGACCTAACGCTCTGCAAGCATCCATAGTAATTGCGGGTCTAGAAGAAAGTTTTAGAAAACTTAGCGCCAATTCATCAATCCACTTATATAGTTCCCTATCATGCACAAAAGGTATCCTGTCGCAGCCAATCCAGTACTTTGATCACATGTGGCAGCTCATCGTGATATTTTCCCACAATCATCTTCTTGTACATCATGTCTGCCAAATCCGCCATAATGGCAACTGTCAGTAATCATGAGAGATAGTCCATGTTCTGGTATTTCGCCCCTTGTTGGTGTATAACTTCAAATTTATGCTTGGAGCTTCAAGGCCCATTGCGCAAGCCACCCTTCAGATTCATGGAGATTCTGCAGCCAAGGCAAGGATGTATGATCTGTTATCACTTTGAATTTCACCCTAAGAAGGTAAACCTGGAACTGTTTATATGCATATAACACCGCTAAGCACTCCCACTCAGTCACAGTGTAATTTCGTTCAGGACCTGTTAAGCTTTGGCTATAATTTGCCATGAAGTGTTCCACACCATCATCCTTTTAGAATAGAACGGCCCCTATGGTGGAAAGGGAAGATCCGTTTATGCAATAGTTTTCTTCTCAAAATTAGGGTATTGCAAAACGGGAGCATAAGCCAATGCAGTTTGTAGAACATTAAAAGCATTTTGACATTGTTCCATCCAGTTTTGGTGGCATTCTTCATTAATGTCTCAAAGAGTGGAGCATCAATACAGCTGAAGTTAGGAATGAACTGACAGTTATAATCAATTATCTCCAAAAACACCGGAATATCGCGCTTATCACCCAGCCAAGTCATCTTGTGTATAGCTTCCACCTTTGACAGCTGAGGAATAAGCACTTTGGAGTCTAACACAAATCTAAGGTATTCCAACTTCTCCATAAAGAAGTGGCACTTTCGGGGCTTAATTTTGATGTTAGCTTCAGCGATTTGGTGAAACACTTGTTCCATGTGATTGAATGTTCTGTGAACATCTGCAAGAACACATTAATATCATCAAGGTAATTTTATAATGCATGACAGCTTCAGATCACCCAAAATAGTGTCCATAGACTGCTGGAACGTATCTGGGGCGTTGCACAAACCCTATGGCATACGTGTAGGCTGGAACAACCCTTTTAAGTAATTATAACGCACTTCTCTTGTTCCGCCATTGGTAACTCGATTTGCCAGCACCCAAATATCAAGTTCATAGTGGAAAAATATTTGGCATTGGCCAGCCAATATAAAGCATCAATGATTCACAGAAGCGGGTATAAGCATTTTTTGTAATGATTTTAAACTTCCATTGTTTATTACTTCATAATTGGAGCCTTCTTTTTTGTTAATCAACACTGGAAATGCACAGGGACTCTTTGACGGCTCTAACATTCCTTATTCATCCAAATTTGTCTATCTCAGCAGATACAACTACTTCTATCACCTTGGAGTGATGGATAGGCCTTGACCGGATAGGAGGGTGATCCCCAATGTCCAATTGATGCACAATCCTGTGTGAACATCCCAATTTATGGTCGTTAAACACAAAAAGTGCTTTAGTATTTCTCAAACAGATTCTTTACCCTGTTTTTCTAGTCCTCTGACAGAACAGTTAGAGCTTCATGTGAAACCACAGTCATTACACTAGATGATTTTTAATGGTAGCCTGAGATTGTCCCAAAAACCAAAGTCAAGTATCTGATGAGCCTCAATGATAGAAACCAGAAGTAGATAGGCTACAACTTAATGTCTTTGCACCTTCATAGACTCCTTCTGCAGGTTAGCTATCAACACCTTCACTTCCCCCTGTCCTGGTAACAGGAGCCCAGTAGCCACATGGGGTTCAAACCGCAATTTCTGATAGTGTCCCATAATCTTACCGAAAAACTTTCAATGATATCTATTTCAAGCTCCATCTCTATTATGATCTGATGCCATAAAGGTATGCTTAAAGCATTCTCAGCTTAGAGCGGAATACCATTGTACTTTTTAATCTGGTTATGAAGCGCTTAGTTCTCCATTTCATCTGCCAATATTGAACAGGAATCACCCATCATTATACGCAATATTAATTTGGTTGGAGTGGACTGAGCCCTTTGGGACTCCGCTGGATGTGAAGTAATATGGATCTTTTGGCTTAGAATACTAATGGTTTCTTCCGACATATTGACAACAGCCTCAAATTACAGTATTAACACAGCTCCAATCAGCATGTTGTAATTGTTATTAGGCAAAACCACAGTTGGAGCGGATGCCCAACTGACCCAAACCTTAAAGGCAGCACACTGTAAGCACCCTTCAACGCAGCGCTCTGTGCCCCCAGGGTTCCATACACTACTCAGTGTTCCACATCAGGCTTCAGCGGATGTTTAACTATGAGCTTGGTGGATATTATATTGATGGGAGCGCCAGTAATAATAATCGCCATAATTTTGGTATTTTTTAAAAAATGTCACAGTATGTACATTTTGAATGAGAAGAACTGTTGGTGCTTATTACATAAACACCCAAGGGCTTTTGGTTATTCAGAAATGTGATAATACCAGCGCTGAGATGTGGATACTCCTGGGAAAAATTTCTACTGGAATAGCCACATCCACCCCCTCTAAAGCTGTTATATGTGTTGAAGGTTCGCCTTTGACTTTACCATTTCACTTAAGGATTTTCCAGAAATATGGCTTTTGCACCTCTAAGCGTAACTCCATGTTTGCATTATTGGGGTATCTCCCTCAGCTTGAGGCCAATATATTATAAAGGATTTGTTGATATAATAAATCGTTGGGGTGAGTACTGGAACTAACATAATGCGACTCATGGTTATCATCAGGGACAATTAGGTTTGAGCTAGCAGAAGTAGAGTGTCTCATTTCTACTCCTCTCACCCTTTTTCCTGTTTGTTTAGTAACTGGTACCGCATGGACATCCAGTTTGCCTGGATAGCAAGCCGCATAATGGCCACGTTGGCCACATGAGAAAAAAGCATTTGTAAATGGCACTTGTCTCTTCATATTACCCATAAACCCAGGTCTAAAATTAATTGCTGGATTTTAATGTGGCAAAGGAAGAACTGGCTGAATAAAATAGGCACAGAAAGGACTCTCCAGAGAGTTAAGTTGATGAGTATTGCCCAGCGGATTATAATCAAGTCGTTGTTGTCTCATATATGATGGGGATTTAGAAGCAGTTGCAGGGGCTTTCTGTTCCACATTGGAAGCACTAAAAGTGATGGATATATGGCGTAACTGAATTGTATTTTTAATAGTCTACGTTATCATGAAGAATGTAAGACATAACATTATACAGTTATCAATATGGCTTAACAGCCGCCATCATCGCTATTCCCAACTCATCATTAGTTATGATATTTGCTCCGCACTGGGTGCCCTAATGGGCACACAAAAACACAAAGATATTAGCTCCCATCAACACATGATCCTCAGCTGAGAACCGCTCCACAAACTCCACTAAGGAACATTTTTTTAAAAAAATATTGTTATAAACACTGCCTTGCATTGAGCCATTTTTTCCTTGCCCCCAAACTTATGGATCAAAATCTCCGTCACATCTGGGTAGGTTACAGTACTATTTTCAAGGTAACATGTGACCTGGACAGCGCTGGAAACGTCCAGAGTGGATATCAATAGTTTGGCTTTCTGCTAATTGGAAACCCACTCCTTGCAAATTTAAAATTTTCTAAAGAATTTAGGTATATTTCCATTCACATTTAGATGAGGCAGCTGGTCAACGTAAACCTCTTCCTCCCCAGCAGTACTATTCCATTTACACTCTTCACAGTATAGCTACTTTGTAGTATCACTCAAGCAGTCAGCAAGTTAGTTTTTTTGGACCCCACCAGGTGCAGTTGGTGAAAGGCCTTGAAGAGCTGCTAAGTTATATTTTTATTCTCTAAGAAAAGCATCTTTTGAGCCTGTAGTAGTGTATCAAAAGCAAACTCCAGTTCCATATATTGAGATAATTGAATAAACTAAGGTATTACCTCGTCCAAATGATCTAGTTGCACCATGGCGTTGGCGAATATAAACTTTTATTTATAAGTTGATCAATGGGCTCCCTGTAGTGAGCATCACTGTTAACTTTTAGAGGATTTGGTTGATTCAGCCAAAAGAGTTGCACAGGGTAAAACACATTGAGCAACAGAAAAGCGATATGAGGATTTCTGGACCTTAAAAATTAATAATAAAGACTTTATAAGGAGTTATTGCCCAAACAATACCACTTTATTTAATAATAAAATTAATGGCTACTTCCGTTACTCTTTTTACTACCCTCTTGCTTTGTAAAAGTCCCCCTTCCTCATTTTCACGCTCAACTATTAATCCTTGATATCTCTAATCAGTCTCAACACTTCCACTTAGTAAGTTCTTATTGGCTTCAAGCTTTAAGTGTTACATTTATCATCAAATTTTGACGGAATTCTCTCTATTCACTAAACTATGAATACTTGAATTGATTTACATCTCATCCACATAATTTCTATTCAATATCAAAACTCCCCTCAAACCTAATTTATGATCCATTGGAATTATAGCTTATTTTCCATCCATATCATAATCTCACCACTTCTCAGGCAACTTCTATTTTAGTACAGCCTACCCCGTGGAGACTGGCCCCTTTTATAGGGTCAGAGGAGGTCCAACAAGGTGCAAACATTTTCCAGTCCATTGAGTGGGTAAATAAAATCAAATCCTTACCACATAGATCATATTATCTGCCCTCAATCGGCCATCCTGTCAAAGTAAAGTGAGTCTCCCAAGCTCCTATAAGCTGAATTGTAATATTCCCTATTCAGATTTTACTAAGCAATATGAACTTCAAGCCTCAACATCTTAAATACTAATTATCACTTATTTTGAGGATTCGTTTTTTTTTCCCTCACCACATAAATAAAAAAATATAACAACCCAACCTTCTAGTATTGTTAGCATTATTATATTCTTTATAATAAGTGGTGCAAACTAAGCCCATGAATATGTTTGCTGGAGTTTAGGTACAAAACGCACCAGCGAGCATTTTTAAAAACCCTAAATTTCAACAATAGCTACCACTCAGCGATGGGGAAGAGCCCATTCCAGTTGCTTTATAGACATCACCCCACCCTGCTAGCGCTCCTCTATGCCTGTGTAGAAGATAAGGTGGATTTGATTCACAATGTTATCTAAAAATTCTGATGAATACCTTGATCAAGCTGCAAATGGAAGTATACTTGTTCAGTTTGGCTAAGAAAGTCAAGAACCACGCTTCTGACCAGATATGGCATATCAGGCTAGGGAAGGTCAAGAAAAGAGAGCTTACTTATTCTACAATCAGCATGGGTACAGAAGGAAACATAAACTAGCTAGTATCTGGATTGGGCCTTTTGAGATAATAGAAAAACTGGGATGGATGCCTAAAATATCAAGGACCCATCAAGTGGTCAGATCATCAACTGAGTGCATGCTAAATTCCTTAGGGCATATAAACAACGATAGACCTATTCATTAAAAAACAGAGCAAAATAAAATAGAACAACATAAAGAAATTATGAAGAATAATATGAGCTTGAGTTTATTAGAAATCATTGCAAGTGTACTTCCATTAGACAATCTTTGGATCCCCTTTACTTTTTGACTTTTTGCGGTGTGCCTTGTTCTTTGCTAGGTGGGATCCACGTTCTTCTTTTCCTGCCACTTCATGGGTAGCTCAGATCCAATGGAACCTTCTCAGGTTGGTGGGCGGGCAGGAGGCTGCTGGGTTGTGGAGAGGAAGTCATTATGCGCTCTGGGAACGTTGTGCCAGTGGACAGAGGGGAGGACGCAATGGCGGAACTAGGAGAGGATGAGGAACTGGGTACTCAGGGTAAGAGGCGAGGTACTGACAGCTTGGACAGCTAATCAAATTAAACCCACCCTTGTCCCATTAAGAGCAAGGCCTGCAACCACATTAGCTGATGGTCTTAGGATATTAAGTTTTACGCAATGAAAGAGCTTAAGTTGGAGGGGTGGAGAGTAATAAGATTAGTTCTGGCTTGCAGAGAAAAGATTACTCCCAGCACTAGGCGATCCACCAGGAAGTCCTCCAGGCTAGTATAAGCATGTGTGAATGAGGCTTAGCCATGAAATCTGCTTGCTGGGCGCGCTCAAGAACCACCCAATGCCACCTCATTACCAAACTAACTCAGCCGCTGGATGGAAGAAGATCATGTTTCTGTTGAGCACAATTATGGGGAGGTATTGAACAGGGTCATTGGTGTTAAGGGCTGTGAATACTGCGGCAACCCCAGATCACATATGATTCAGCTGTTTATTTTAGATATTCACCTCAGGTGACTGGATGTGGGTTGGAGCATGGGGGAAGGTCCTTGACCATATGGCTACCACCCATTGCATGAATAGCAACATCTTCTGGACAGAAAATACTGTGGGATGAGGCTTGGCGAGAGTTGGGAGCACTAGATGGTTAAAGCAATTTCCAGGAGCTGGTCCAATTCATTAAATGAAGGTCCTCGACTTTGTTCCCTTTACAACGTAACTGGCCACTAATTTACCAAAGTGGGCGCTCAAGGAAACCATATATCCAATGAGTTTGGGAAGGAGCTCCACCTGGGCCAGAAGGGTCACAGCGCTCACTCAGCCACTCCTTTATAGCTTGAGATAAGATGGATTGGGGGATTGGAATGCGGCCTGGGTCGCCTAGATCTGCGCCAAACCATAACCAAAGTAAAAATGCAGCGGCCAAGTCTTGATTGTTGTTGCGCTGCTACATACATTGGGTAATGTCCAAAGAATGGCTCTGCAGCTTATCGTCCAGTCAAGGAGGTAATGTCAGGAAATCTATAAGACTAGACAATAAGCCTAAATAACTACTAGCGATCATTTTTATCCGCCAAGCTTAGGTCTAGATAATTATTATTGATTAATCCAAGATGAGTTGGCAATGAGAGAGTCGATCTTAGTGAATAAGAGGAATTTTTGGAGCCAATGATGAGGCGAACCCATAAAAAGTAGTGAATAGGGAGTAACTAATCTGAAGGGTCAAAACCAACCAGAATTATGAAGTTATGTGTGAGATTTGAATAGAAGGAAGGGGGTCAGTTGATTAAAAGAAAGAGAGAGGACACTAATGAAAAGGAGAATAAGCAGTAGAAGCTGCATTACATATTATATTACTTATGTGCTGTATCATAGCAACTTGCTTCATGTTTTTATTACATTTACTAAGCTTATCTAGGACTAGTAATTTCCATATCATCAGTCCGTTTCTCAGTGGGATTGACCATGTGCAACCCTTTTGGCGCATCTCCAATATATCGCCAAAATTACAACACATGATATGCTAATAAGGCAGCTGGTAAGTATTCATTCCATCTTGAAGGATTGGAGGAAGCCATCTTATGAAGGATGGCAACTAAAGAACTGTTCACTCTTTCTACAGCTCCATTGGTAGCTTGATGAAAAGGTCTCATAAAAGAATGATAAGTGCCCATTAGAGAGTTAATATCAGTAGCCACACTGGAAATAAAATTGGTACTATTATCATGTAACAGCACCTTGGGACTGACGTGGTGACTGAAAAGCTGCTTCGGTGTGAAGGATGCAGTTGCTTTGGAAGTCGTGGGATGCAACTGAGATAGCCTTGACCGATTTTGTAAAGTGATCAACTGCTAGAATAATAAAACGGTGACCATATATCACTGTAGGTAGGGGTCCACTAACATCAAATCTACCCATGAAAAAAAGACTGTGGAGCCCATGACATGATGCTGGTATTGAGGATTGGGAGACTTCTGATTGGCACAATTAAAACATGAGTCAACAACATCCCGCACTTATTCAATCATTCTTTCATAGTAGCAGCGGTCTCTCATCAATCAATAGGGGACCTTCACTGCGCCATGCCCCACAGCAACATGAACCTTCAGAGATAATTTTGTCCGAGAAGAGGGTCAAATGTATGGTAGCAAGATGTCCCAATCTGCTTATATAACAGTCTTTTCTGACTTGAGTCTGTTCAGCCATCTGCTTTAGAGCGCTTTTGTGTTGTTGATGGATCATGGCTCCACTATCCAGTTTTCCAATGAGCTTGTAGATCCAGTCCTCTTTGGAAGCATAAAATGACAGTAAAGGAAAACTTGGACAACCCATCAGTGTTTGCGGTATCATCCCCACGAGGTAAATTATTGAAAGTCATACTTCTGGAGCTTAAGGGCCCATTGGGACAATATTCCGTCCAGGTCTTCATCTGTTGTATCTGACATACTGAGGCATGGTTTGTCCCTACAGTAAAATATTTTTAATATAGAAAAGGATGGAAATGTTTGATGGCAATAATACGGCTAGACACTCACGTTGGTTACGCTGTATTTCTTTCCACATGGGTTAATGTCTTACCAAAGTAAGCTATGGGCTATTACTCTAACTTACTTCCCAAAGAGACATTATGGGCCCACAGCTACATCTCTAGCATCAGTAGATAGAAAGAAGGATTTTTCAAACTCAGGATGTACCAAATAGGTGCTGTAGTCTGGGTTTTTTTAAGACATTGGAGGGACTTCTTCTTTGAATCTTTTCTAAAGAAAGGACTTCTTTATATATGAGGTAGGTTAGTGGCTCGGCAATCTCAGTGAAGTGCAGTATAAATTTTAATGGTATCTGACCATGCCAAGAAAGACCTTAATGTCACGCAAAATGCTGGGTCAAGTCATCTTCTCAATAGAGGTTACCTTGTTAGGAAAAGACGAAATTTGTTTGTGGGTGACCTTATGACCAAGGAATTCCATCTTAGTCTGAAAGAAATTACATTTATGGTCTTTAACTTTAATGCAGAAGAGTGTAGACGTCTGAATACTTCTTTCAAGTGGGCCAAGATTGGTCAAATGTGCGTAAAAATTAGTTACATATCCAGGTAGACCAGCACGCATGACATCTTCAGGTCTCCAAAAAGGCAGTCCATGGCCCGCTGGAAAGTGGCTGGGGTGTTGCACAGCCTTGAGGCATGCGAGTGGGTTTAATAAGCCTTAACTCGCTATAAGTGAACATTTCTCGCGGTCGTCTGGTGCAAGATCTACTTGCCATTATCTTCTAGAAGGATCCATCACAGAGAAATATTGGGATCCATCGATGAGGAGTAAAAAGTTGTCAATCCTAGGTAGCAGGTAGCTATCTTTCAGAGTAATGGCATTCATTTGGCGGTAGTCCATCTTTAGATGATGCATCCATTTTTCTTCTGCACAAGCAACATTGATGAGGTCCAGGGACTCTGAGGGTTTAGCTACCCGGCATCTAATAGTTGTTTTAATTCTTCAATAGCCTGGGCTTCCTTTACTTTAGACTTCCAATAGGAGTGAGCGTGAATAAAAGAGTCATCGCTGATCAGCACTTGATTTTTCGCCCTCTTCGTCATCCTGAAATCCTCTGGGCCAGTGGAGAATATATAGGCATATTCTTTGATTAGAGCTGACCTGTTGTTTTTTTGCAAATGAGAGTGTCACTATTTCCACTTTGACTCAGGATATCATAACATTTTCATTAATTCCTAAATCTCAAAGGTTTCCACATCCTCAAGTGGACTCAATCTGGTCAATGAGCAATATCCGCACATATGCAATGGGCATGTTTCTTGTTATCTGTTTCAGACAATCAATAAAGTTGGCCATTTGGACAGCCAAATGGCCTCAGTAAGTGGGATCCAGCACTCCAGGACAGTTAAGATGTTCTCAGATAGTTAATTACTCTCTCCTTGATTTTCTAATAAGTGATATGGTGTTATGGTAACTTAAAATCCATACTCCACTAGGATTTGCGATTTAGGCGGTATGCCTATGCGGCCAGGCGCGTACACAGGCGTTCAATCTGTAGCTTTGGCGCTAGGAGGAGACAGCTTGGTTTTGGTCCAATTACCCAATACACTAGCCGTTCAATGTGGTCCAAGTGCTCCAGTAAGCAACATCGGTGTTATAAAATTGGCGGTATTTTAGAGATTCACTGAAGAATTTTTGCATAGGGTTCAACCCACTGAGCAAATAGGGTCAAAAACACAAAGATTGCCATCCATAAAACAACAGAATAAACTTCAAATAAATATGGAGCACTCACTCCCACATCCCTCTTTTATTTAATATATTAAACTACAGTGGATCCTCGCTGTTCTGCTCACTTCTATACTATTAACAACCTCCTCCTGTTAATAGTCTCATCTTGCCTATATCTCAGCACTTTGGACAATACCACTTCCTTATCTTGGTAATTCAATTCGGCATAACTCATTGATTCCAGCAATTCTTAATTTGTTAATTCCATGATCGCCTAATTTGAGGCAATTTCCCATCTATTCATTGTACAACTATACTTCCAACCCAATATCACCTCATCTTGAATCGCTCAAATAACCATCACTCATATCAAATATGGCGGATCTTATCCATTCTGCCATAACAACTTAGGTCTTATCATCCGGTCATATCAGAATCATGACATTACCCCCTTGACTGGATGATAAGGCTCCTATTGCTTATACGCCCAGAGGAACTTCACATGCACTTGGTTGATGATCTGACCACTAGTGGGGTCCTTGATAGTATATGCATCCATGTCTGTCTTCTCAATAACTTCGAATGGCCCAATACAGATACTGGCCAACTTGTGCTTCCACCCAAACCCATGTTGATCATGGAATAGAACCATGTCTCCATCTTTGACCTAGATTAACCCGCTACATTGTATCTTATCAGCAGCTTGAGTCTTAATCTTTTTGGCTAAACCGAACGAGTATGCTTTAGTTTAAAATTTTTATTAATGTGTTAGCTAGGGTTGTCAAATAACATTGGGGGTCCATTATGCTGGTATCCTCTACACAGGAGCATAGCAGTGCCAGAAGAGCAGGGGGTTGGCCATATAGTAATTGGAAGGGACTCTTCCTGTGGTGGAATAATAAGTAATATTATAGGCGAAGACAGCGTTGGACAAAAGGGAACTCCAATCTGAGGGTCAATCTGCTACTAATTTATGGAGCATGTTCACTAAAGTCCCATTGACTTGCTCAACCATAACGTTGGACTTGGGGTAGTATAAGGTTGTCAAAACCCCTCAGATGGCCATCATCTCGTTGAACTTTGGGAGGATGTAGGAAGTGAAGTTAGTTCCATTATCAGTAAGGAGGAACTGAGGACAGCCATGACGTTGGATAATACATTCTATTATGAACTTGGCCACTGTGACCGCCCCTAAATCCCATATTGCCCTTGCTTCAACCCACCAGGTTAAGTGGTCACTTGCAACCAAATGTACTTTAAATGATCAGCTCCAGTTGGCAGAGGGCTAATGACATCCAGGAATATTGTATGCCAAGAAAAGTGCAGCTTCACTAACTGGTACAAAGTCTTTTGGAAAAATGGATTTTCCAACTGACATTGGTGGCAGGAGGAGATAGTATCACCACATTGAAGTTTGGGCTTTCCCAGTGATACTGAGTCTGCAAGAATTCCATTTTCTTATGCACACCACCATGTCTAATGGCCCTATGTGCGCTCATAATAATAATAGGCTATGCCGAGGGTCACAGAAAGTTCACTGTTGAATCACCAATCTGCTTATACAACTCACCATTCTGCAGAAAAGTATTGGCTCGCATCTCATCCAATGCCTTTATGACTTGAGGTAGCTCATCATCATACTTACCACTAAGCGTTTTATTATACATTATGTCACTTAGATCTGCCATTGCTGCAATTGTTGGTAATCTTGACAAGCAACCTTCATTTTTGTGTTTAGCTCCCAGTCAGTGAATGATCTCAAAATTGTAAGCCTGCAATTTAAGGGCCATCAAGCTAGACGTCCCTCTAGCTCCTTAGGGTTTTGTAACCAGCATAACGAGGCATGATCCGTTACAACTTTGAACTTTACACCATAAAAATATACTCTGAATTGCTTGTAAATATAAATCACCGCTAAGCACTCCCACTTGGTCACAGTATAATTACGTTTGTGGCTATTCAGGCTTCAACTACAGTGTGCCACTGGGTGCTCCTCTCAATAATCATCTTTTTGGGACAGAACTTCCCCCACAGCGGAAAGGGATGCATCCGTCTGTACAATAAATTCCTTTTCAAAATTTTGGTAGTGTAGTACTGGATCATTGATCAACGTCATTTGAATTGTATCAAAGGAGTGTTGTTGAAGTTCCGTCCATTAAAACGTGACATCTTTTTTATTAACTCAAACAGCATACCTCCAATATAGTTTGGTATGAAGCGGCGATATTAACCAACAATCCCTAAAAATACTTGTATATCTCGCTTACTGTTTGGTGTAGTCATCTTCTGAATGGCCTCCACCTTATCTAGTTGGGGGCGCAGCCATGTTGCATCAACTACAAACTCAAGGTACTCTAACTGGTCCTTGAAAAATTGGCATTTCAGGGGTTTTATTTTGATTTTGGCCTCAGTCAACCGGCGGAATACCTTTCTCAAATGGGTAAGGTGCTCAGAAAACGTGCAAAAAAACGTTGATGTCTAGGTATACAAGAACGCAGGACATCTTCGAGTTGCCAAGGATAGTGTCCAGGCCGTTGGAATGTAGCCAGGGCATTACACAGCCTTTGTGGCATACGTGTCAGTTAAAAAGCCCTTTTGATGTGATAATGGCGCATTTTTCTTTCTCCACCGCAGGTAACTCAATTTGCCAATAGCCAGATATCAAATACATTGCAGAGAAGTAACGAGCTCCTCCAAATTTGTCCAAAGCATCATTGATTTGCAGCAAGGGGTATGAGTCCTTTTTCATAATGCTGTTGAGCTTGTGGTAGTCTATTACTACCCAGTTGGTACCATCCTTTTTTTGACAATTAGGACAGGGGAAGCCCATGGGTTCTTCGACGGTTCATGCATTCCTTGCTCTAGCAGTTTATCAATTTCTGCCATGACAACTTCTTCTGCTGTTCTAGATCGGTGGATTAGCCTAGGTCTGATGGGGGGATGATCCCCAGTGTCCACTTGATGGATAAATCCTTGCGTGCAACCTAAAAAATGATCATCAAAAGCAAAGATCTCTTTGTATAATTTTAATAAAGGCTTTCATTTGATATTTCTGATCTTCTATTAACCCCATTAAATTTCACGCAGTACAACTGCCATTAGACCAGGCTTTGGTCTGATGGGCAGACCAAATTCATCCAGCGAACTGAACTCATGAACATGGAGGACCTCCTCAATCGGGATAAATGCAAATACGCCACTATTTGGTCTCTGTGGATTAGAATTGGTTTATCCTTAAGATTTGCTGTTAAGACTTTAATCTCCCCATGCCTCAGAAGTATAATGCCTGGGGCCACATGGGGGCTCAAGCTGTGATTACTGATAGGGCCCAATGACATCTCCCTATAGCCCAGCAGGTACTTCCACCTTTAACTCGGTGTTTATAATTAATTGGTGTCCAAGGGAATAGATATAGGGCTGGCAGCTCTAAGAGGTATCCCTTGATATTCATAATTTCAATGGGTAAGGGCCCAGGACTTTTTTTAATTGATGGTAGCAAACTGGAATCGCCCCATCACCATATGCAAGGGTAATTTGACCCATGTGCACTGGATCCTTTGGCATTCCACTGGAAGTGAAGTAGATTGGGATCAGCTGCCCCAGAATTTTAGAGGTCTCCGCTATTATCAACAACAGCCCCAAAGTGGCGCATAAAAGTGGTTCCAATTAACAGGTCATAGTTATTGTTTGTTAGCACTATAGCTGGGGCTACAATGACAATTGACCCAAACTGCAAGGTTAGCGTAGTGTATGCTCCTTCAGATACCATGCTTTCCGCGCCTGCAGTCCCATACACCGTATGATGTTCCACATCAGGCTTTAATGCTAACCTCACCACTAACTTTATGGACACTATGATGATTGGGGCACCCATAATGATTATAGTGCAGACTCAGATTTTTGCTATGACAATGTCACAGTAAGCACACTCAAAGTAAGACACATTCTGATTGTTTAAAACGTGGACATTTAATGGATCTCGTTTTCCTAGAAAGCTCATAATACCCTCTCCAACTTTAGGGTGCCTTTTAACAATAGTGTCCACAGAGAGGGCCGCGATCATCCCTTTTAAGAGAAGCGCATCTGCGAATGGATCTGATTCATCTGTAAAAAGTTGATCAAACATTTGACAGGTATAAGGATTTGGTTGCTCCTGGGGGCCTACTTCCGCCATGTCCATAAATTGAGCTCATATCAGTACATTCACCCCCCAACAAGCTGATGATATAGAAAGGCGTCTTTGTACTGGAAAACTTCCACTGAATGTATGGGGGTAAGTTCAGATGGACGTTTTTAGTCAGAATAGCAGAAGTAGAGAGTCCCATCTCTACTCCACTATGACCTTTCCCTGATTGTACTGCTCCTGCAGTAGGGAATGAACCTGAAGATTAAGACAAATTCTGGCCAAGTGCCCAGAGCGATAACATGAGAAACAATTGAACCCATAAGATCCGCGTCCATGATTGTTTTTTAAATGGGTCACCCCGAAAATTTAGGCTGGGGTCAGTGGTGTAAACAGGCCCCTCCTGATAGTTAAACTGCTGATGGCAACTCAGTTGGGAATGAGGCGTGTAGTGATAATAAGGCATGGGGTTACTAAATGGACTCTTAAGAGGGAGGGATAACTCCCCTGAATATGAAAGTCTGGCAGCGGAGGTGATAGGTTTCCACTCTATCTTGAGTGGAGGGAAGGTAGCGGATAGATGGCGTAAGATTTGCACAAGTTTAAGCAAAGGTATGCCAACTTCTAAATATGGAGCCATGGTATTGAAGAGCTCACGGTATTGTTTCACTGCGGAGGTCAATGCTATGCAAATTTCAGATTCAGTTAAAGTCCCTGCCCCAATTAACACATGGTATTCCACTGTAAAGCAATCAGCAAATGCAGTGTGGGTCTCATTATGCTGAAACCCAATGGTTAAGAACTCGGCTTTCCACAGTGACATTTTCAAAGTTTCTCTGAATAACCACAGCACAGTTTATTACACTTTTTGATAGGTAACGGAACTGGTGGGAAGATAGTAATTAACTTAGTCAGCGCTTCTGATATCTAAGGTGGATAATAATACTTTGGCTTTACGCTGATCTGAAGCTCCTTTACTGCAAAATCTAATCGCTTTAAATATACAATGATGTTCCCATTGTGATCAAATGGAGGTAGCTTATCAATAAAAACCTCCTGCAGAAACTCCTTCTTCCACTGGAGCACAGCGTCCAATACAAGCTTGAGCTCTGCATATTCAACAGTTTCAGAATCTCGGAAAATACTCCTTGCTAGAGCAAGCCTGATATGACATGGCCAGCGACTGAGGAATGTTATTATCATTGTGATTGATCAATGGGCCACCTGTTGTGAGAATCACTATTGTAAAATCAGCGGTATTTTAGAGATACGCTGAAGGATTTTTGCACGGTTCAACCCACTGAGCAATTAGGACAATGATATGATGATTTCATCCTTGAAACAACAGAATAAACTTCAAATAAATATGTAGCACTCACTCTCACACCCCTCTTTTATTTAATATATTAGTTTTACAGCAGATCTTCGTTGTTCTGCTAACTTCTAAACTATTAAGAAACCTCTTTCTGTCAATTGTCTCATCTCACCTATATCTCGGCAACTTCAGATTATACACTTCCTTATCTTGGTAATTAAATTCGCGATAACTCATTGATTCCAGCAATTCTTCATTTGTTAATTTCACGATCGCCTAATTTGAGGAAATTTTTCAATCTATTCACCATACAACAGTATCTTTAACCCAATATCACCTCATCTCAAGGCAATCAAATAATCATCACTCATATCAAACTTGGCGGATCCTATCCATTCCGCTATAATGACTTAGGGCTTATCATCCAGTCATATCAGAATCACAACAATTGGTGTTTCCTCTTCCCTTTCTCCTTAAAAATTTCCTTTACAACTAGAGGAATGCGGTACCCTAAGATAGAAAAGTTCAGATCCTTGTGGTTTATAGAGTATTGAATTCAACTAGAAACTTGGGTGCCAATAAGCAAGTTGTAGCCATCTTTTTACAACACTTTGGCGGGAGCCATAACAACCAGAAAGCCAAATCAAATAGGTAAGGAGAAGTAGGCTCCCAGGGATTGTGCACAATGATGTCCCGCTACTCTGGTAGTTTAGGGAGTGAGTCTGGTCTGGTGCAACCTTTTTTCCGCTTGACCATCCAAGTGAAATGACGTTGATGGGGGAGCTGATGTAGATTCTGGCCAAGATCTTCACCTTATGGGCAATGATTGCTCTACTCAAGTAATTTCAGTGAAAAAGTGGAGAATTGAGCAAATGGAGTTTACTGGAGGGAACGGTCTGGAAAAGACAGAGTAAGAGTAAGTTAAGTATTTATTTAAGGTCTTGGAATCTGGAACGTCCAATTCATCAGGTTTGTCCAGAACATACCACTCAGTTCGCGGAGAGGCAGAAGGTTGAGGTTGTGGCGCTGCATCATTAGCAGAAGGTTTCTCACGCCCTAAGCTGACCACTTTTTCTGACTCATTGGCCAGCTTTTTCCAACAGGAAATTTCTTAGTAGCTAAAGATTACGCTGTATGAGCATGGGTCACAACAGGGATTTTGTAACTGAAAGCGCCCAATGGCATGGATATTGGGTTGATTTCCCTTATTTAGAGCTTGGTGCTCTTTGGGTTCAGAAAATTCCATTATTGGCTCCTTAATGTTTAGGATTAATTAAAAAAGTTTTTTGGCGTTCTGGAAATAGAGTACCAGGTTGGTACAGTGTTAGCAAGCGGAGAGAACATTTGTGATGGCATCATCCAAGGTAACCCAATAACAGGAAGCTATTTCCTGTGCTTCATGATAGAAGTGTTCTTAAAATACAATATTAGTTACCCCTCTTCTCAGATGTATATGCATGAAAGCCTGCTTGCGGTTAAAGAGTTTAGATTACTACTGAATTCATTGATAAGGTACTCCTTAATGGCTGCTCACGTGGTGCTAGTCTTAAAATAAGGCATCATAATTTTCGTGCCTTTTTATCCAAACAGGTTGTATATGCTGGTATTTTTGATAGTTGGTATCTGGCTCCATTGCGCCCTCATATACAAAAAGGTATGACTGAATCGTCTCATCTCCAGGTACGTACTTCTCCTTAAATTTAGGTTTGAATTATCTGACAGGTTTGGAGAGGACACGATGGCAGAAGAGAGAAGGCGTTTCTAGGGCAATAGGTTCTGTGGTGCCTATAACAGTATGTGGTATACCTTATCAAACTTATGATGGATCTCATCGTTATCATACTTAATGGTGGCGTAGCATTTATTGACGATCTTAAGGTGGGCCTTATAATCCAAAACATGGCGTAGGCTTTTGATTGCTTTGGAATGTTGATTTAGATGTTAAGAAAGAGCATCCTGTTTTACTTCAATTGTTTAGAGCTGGGTAATCATCCGCTCAATATGGCGATTTGCTTGTTTTAGGAAGCGAACAGATTTGCGTAGGTACCATTGATCTTCGCTTAATGGTTGTACAAGGAGGGGAAGTTCAAATCTGCATCCAGATTTTCCCCCTTGATAGTCATCTCAGCTCCTTAGGCCTCCAGTAACAGTTTTCGTTTTGAGTGCTTTGTGTCAGGCTTTGTGGTTAACATTGAAAAAGTATCCAGCAGGTGGGGAGGCGCCCAGAGGACCTCAGGGACCTCTAGGCTCAGGGTACCCTTGCTCTCCTTCTCTACCCTGGGTCCTGTTTCATTAATAGCCTCATGTTGTACCATAACTTCTGGAGTTGGCATCATCGTGAGCCATTCACTCAGCTGCTTAATACGGCTGAACAAGTTGTTAAGTCTTAAATCAGCTGTTGTCAATCTTCAGAAATGAGGTCAAGTAGGGTGGATAAAGTACATTCCACACTTTGGTCCATAACTGTGTTTGATTGGACCGTCCGCTGGGTAAATTCATTCTTCAAGTATTGGAAGACTCCAGTGTCAAATTTGCGCAAGCTGGAGTTGACTTTCGCTGATCTCCTAATGGTTGTTCAAAATGGCTAAATAATTATCTGACAAAAATTAAAGGTGGAGTCATATGGTTCAAGGAACTGGGAGTGAATCAGTTGGTTGATCCTAAATGTCACTACATCTTCATATGTTGGAGTGTGAGCAACTGCATGCGTTAATGTAAGGAAGGATTCATAAATCCTTTGAGGTATGAATCCATATGGGTCACTCCTAAATCATTGCTCAAAAGCTCTACAGAGGAATATAATCAGCGCATTTGAATAATCTAAGTAGAGCTGCTAACTAGTTCTCCCACCAGGGGTTATAACTTCGTCTAGAATCTCTCAAATTGTTTGGGCGACATCAGGTGCCTGAATTTGATAGGTGGATAAAGTAGCATTGAGATAGTTAGAGTTATGGTCACGCAGAACACAAGTACTCATGGTTGAGGTAGCATAACATCTTGATTTAATGGTGACACCCATCAAATCAAACTCATATTCTTTTCCATACTAGGAGGGCCGTCTTCGCTGCATTATTATGCAATAGGTAAGCCTTCACCAGAAGCCTCAGAAGGACCTTGCAGAAAGTACCAGTTTGTAGGACTACGTCATCTTCTCTGAAGGTCAAGGACTTTAAGGCAGTTCACTTATTAGTCAAATGTGGTTCCACCGGAATCTCTCAAGGACAGGGTTCCCTAAGGCAATCTCTAAAAAACTTTGTTGAGGCTACTCTGTTTAATTCAAACTGTCTGGTTTCTGCATAAAAACAGGCTAAATAATCACTAGTGAAAATAACTAGGAAGTCTGAAGGTACTTTATTAGTCAAAATTTGGAGATTTTTATAGGCTGTCAAGATATTCAGGATCACCTAGGGGGAGCTTGGCGTGATAATTGGGAATGAGTAGGTTAAGGAGACCTCTTTGACAATGTGGCAGGTGGCGTAAGCTTTCTTTGAAAATGACTCTCTTTGCTAGGGCGGACAATTGTTGGGACCTTTGAGTGGCAATATCTTCACCAGCTGACGAGGTGCCTTTGTTAGTAGAATCAGCGGATCCTTTCAATTGAGTTTCTTTTCACCTGTTTGAGATTTCATTGTTCAAGTTGATCTCAATTTTTATTAAATTGGTGGAGCTTCTATAAACAAGTTGCAATTTAAATTGTGTATAAATTCTGCTCATGTCTGTCCTATTCAGGATTCCCAAAAGAACTCTTGACTAACTTTTTCTCAAATTCTTGTACTGAGTAGAATGAGCTAGTGAGAGAAAATTTCAGAGTGCTTTTGGGGTCTTGCAAGCGGAGCATGCTTAAAAAAATATGTTATCAATTTATCATTGCACTCTTGGTTCTTGTTATCTTCTTTGTTTTCTTTTATAAAAAGACAATGTCTATGCATCTAGATCAAAAGCCTAGAACTATTCTTATTTATTTTTGAGTTCTATTTTTTAAAAACTATAAAAGAATTTCTCTTACTTACTTTTTACCAGCTATGTATGATACTTCAACTACATAGTCATCTTAAGATAAATTGACATTCATTGATTTTTAGCAGTATAAACAATCTCTTGTTGTGGATTAATATTCTAATCAATATTTAAATTACTTTGTATTAAGAATAGGGAATATGAAGAGCGCTGGCGAAAACTTTTTTAGTTGTAATTGGCCTTCATATATAAGTAGTCAGTGAGCCATAAACTATGACTCATCTGATAGTTTCTATATAAAAATAAGGATTATGAATATTTAAAGGGACTTTTATGATGTTTCCTTATACTGAATATAGACCTTTTCTTGATCAAGAAAATAAGGTATAGCACCTTACACACATCTTAACGTTTTAGTAATATAGAGAGCATTGTATCATATACTTTTACTTGGTATAAAGTCATACTTCTACAGAGCAATCAGGTCCTTTATATATGCAACAAGCTGTTTATCCATTACTTTCCCCTGATATAACGTGTCCTAGATAGTTAAACTTATTGGCATCCAGTTGTCAGCCAATGCAGCCTCCTTTTTGTAAAAGACTACGGTGAAGTTTACTTTACCTCCTGGTATCAAGCTCTCAGAAAAATAAAGTTGAAAAGGGTTAATAAGGTCTTTTTAGAGCACAAAGTATTCTTTTAGTTAATATAGGATATGCTGTCAGGTCCTGAGGATCTATTTTGGAAATTAAATTAAGCTTGTGCATAAACGTCTGATATATGGTCAACAAAGCATTTAAGTGGCTACTATGGTTCAAATAGCATATAAAAATGGTTTTTTACCTCTTCCTCTGTGTGGTCTACCTCTAAGGCCTTTGTCTCCAGCTATTGAGCTGGACAGGATTGTGATCCTTTTAAGACCAAAAAGCGTTTAAACTCCAAGGCCTTACCACTTACCCGAATCTCTGAACTAGAGCATACCCTAATAAGAGATGGGTGGCTTCTGCACCTCCATGTTTGCCCATACCTTTTCCCAATCCACTCATCAACCCAACCCCATTCAAGCTTTTAAAATCTGCAATCTTCTTCTAAAAATCAAATAATTATGTGCTGATTAAGGAACCTCAAAATTATCTCCAAATAGGGGTCCATGCCTCTCTCCCAGAAGGTGGTACCATCAGGAGCCAGCCTGGAAGAAAATATTCACTAATTAAGTCAGAGTTAAGTAACAATTTAAACAAAAAGGCTGCAAGGGATCAAACCTGACACTTCATTCTGAACTAAAGTAAATTTGTACTTTTAGAATTTGGGGAAAACCCTCAAAGATAGTTATAAAGTTTTAGCTGATACTATCAAATTGGAAACCAGCAATAACCATTGATTAAAGTTTTAGATCTTTGAAAACATCCCATATATCACAGTCCGCTTTGTTACCTCCCTCCTTCAGACCAGCTTAAATCCCAACATCCTACCTTTGGCATGGTGTTGGTTATTTTAAATATAACTGAATATATCTTTCAAAAAGCTCTTATGTTATCAAACACTACTAAATTTATATATAAGGATGCGGTTTCTGTGCTTTCAGAGTAAACACCATTCGAGGGTCAGGTTTAATGGCCTCAATGATAAAGAAATCATTGGGTGCTAAATTAGATTAATTATGAGAAGCTTTGACCTTGCAGTAACAAGGACTCCTTCCCCTCCCAACCCCTAATTCTAATGAGGAGCATCTGAGTAGTCTGGGCCTACTGTTGTGACTGTTAAACAATCAACTTCAGAGGTCAAAGTTCTCCTAGAATATACTTTTTTAACAAAATAATTTAACCTCACAATTTCCTAGTTGTGTTGAGCTTCAAAAACTTAATGGTTTTAGTTCATATGGTTAACTAAAAAATGTTAGTCTACTCACTTCTAACTTCCATGTCACATGGGACTTGGGAAACCATGATAAAAGCTGTCTACCAGATTCTCATTTCTCAGGTTACAACCATTCAAATGCTTACTGAATAGAGCCCACCAAGGGCGCACCATTCAGAGAGTCTCCTTTCAATAGCCTCTTAAATAAAGGCTCTAAGCCAGTCAATTCTCCAATTGTACCATTAGGGTATTTCCTATAATACTACTTCTTCTTTTTTTTAGTACTAGATGGTCCCAACCCAAGGGAATACTACTTCTTCAGCCGCTTATAAAATCAGATAAAGGAGATGGAGAAAGATGAGGCAAGATTAAATAAAGCAGAATAGAGAAAGCGGATTTTAAGATGTGCCATGTGAGGAAAAGATACCACATAATACCAATGCAAGGCGATTATCAAAATAGATCCTATGGCAACAGCTGTATCTCCCTACCATATCTTCCTAGTGGACCAGACTAAAACTGAGCGCCATAAGAATCCAATTTTAAGAGGATCTGTCAGAGGCGTAGCCTCTTCTGATCCATCTGACCCTTTGGCGGAGTATTTATCATCTGATTGAGCAGCAGCTATGCCCACTCGATTTAGCCTCAATCTGAGAAAAGATAACCGCCCCTTGTGGTTGAACAACCAGGAACTCGCATGTGATCTCAGAAAAACTAAATAAATATAAACGTGCTTACTTGATGTTTCTTATTCAGATTACAGTTGGGCAGCAAAAAGTCACATGTAGTGACTTGGTGAACCCCAGTGCAACTAAGAAAAACATTGACCTGATGGTAATTCAGGCTTTGGATCTACCATCCATTACTTGAGCCTCTGTCTTTAGTAAATCCCACACCCTTTATGGTTACAATGCCACTCTGTAAGCCTCTATAGGGTCAGTGCACATGAACACAAGTTTGTGGACCACATTTGCCATCCCTGATTTGTTGTGTCCAATGATCCTGGGAGCTTGTTGGTGGCGCCGCTTATCTCTGAGCATCAATCAAGAGAAAAACATGTTGGCATTCACCTTACATACCTACTCTGGGAAAAATTTTCAAGCTACCAATTTTAGACACAGGTAACGCGGTGGCGGCAGTAGAGTACTCCGCGTCTGATGCTGTAACTGAACTTTCCACTATACCGCAAATATTAAAACCCTTATAAAGCTGTGTCTAAAGTTAAAATGACAATCACCTTCCTAAACATTCAGAGTCTGATCTGAGCTTCCAGTTGATATTAATCTCATTTCAACTATTTGCCCATTGTAACCTTAGACTGCACAGGAGGATCAAGCCCTCAAGAAATGGCTTGATTAAATGGTGGCCATGGGGTATATGATCAAAAAACCTCCCTAAACCCCAGTGGATGTCACCCAGAAATAAGAAAGCACACTGCGAACCTGTGTAGATTATGGTCATTTGAATAAGGTCACAGTACCAATCCATATCCCCTACCTTTAAAAGTTGCCATTTTCCAGGTCATTTCTAAGTCAAAAGTCTTTTCTAATATTGATCTGGTTTTTCCTTTAATCAAGTGCGGGTAAATTCTGGCCAGGAATGGATGGTTGCTATCTGGACATAGTATGGAATTTATCAATTCAAGGTTATTTCCTCTGGCTTTCAACATATGCCAGCAGTGTTCCAGCGCCACATTGAAAATCGTTTGGGGGAGATCAGGCTCTCCTGAGCAACAGCAAATGTTGATGAAATTTTATTTCACTCTAATAATGTTAACAGGATGGAAAGGATATGTGACCGTGATGGCAGCCCTACATAAAGCTGGACTAATTTAAAAGCCGTTTGAGTGCTAATTTTACAAAGGTGAAATGCCATTCTTTAGGAATTTGGTACTTAAGGATGGTTGTGTGATTTCACTTGCTAATTTAACGGATCAGGCTTCACTTGATCTTCACATTGCTTTGGATCATGATTCACTTGATCCACATATTGCTTCGATAGGAATGGCCTCAAATAAAAGAGAAGTATTGTAGGATGATTTGAGGAAGTCAGAGTTGGTTGTGAGTCAGACAAGGAGTTGTGGGATCGAGGGTGAGATGTTTGACATTCCAAGGCTGAGATGCATCTGAGATAATATGATGTCAAGGTTATGAACGGTGTGGATGATGATCTGGTGGGATGAGAAGTCTTCATGAGTGATGTGTTGGACGGTGTTTGAGAGATCCTAGTGTAGGAATGGGAGCTTATTAAAAGACTTGCAGAGTGCTATTTATTAGGGGATAGTTGGGGCTGTAATGGCCAGTTGCATCTTCTTAGAAATATCAGGAAATTGGAATAAATTGCGTGCTATTATAGATCTTATTTTATTAGAAATATATTATCAGATTTAAGTGATGAGCGCAACTAGTGAGCTTGGCGTGGCGTTGGCGTCATTTTCAGCCTTCTCATGGAGCCAGACCCTGCTATTGATGTGCATAGTCGTGGGAACAGCGGCGCTGGAATACTGGCAATGACAAGGCATAGTGGGAGGATTTGGGGATGGTCTTCTGCGGGCATGTCCTTAGATTGGTCAGCAACATGGCTCTTACTACCTAATTCCTTTGTAACATATTGGCGAGAGCCCGCCCAATAAAGCAAAACTATAATATATTTTCTCTTGGCCTACTCTTGTGACTCAAAAGCAGCTGCATATCTTTTTGTATCTTTCAACTTTTTAAGAAGTTTTCACTAGCCATCTCTGAGCTTGCATCCCCTTAAGCTCCCTCACTGGTAAGAATATCCTTTTTTGGAATCCAGAGTTTCAAAAGGCTTTTGATGCACTAAGAGACGTCTAAACCTCTACTCATATTTTGCGTCATGCTGATGAGGATAATCCTTTTATAATGACATGTGGCGCCTCAGTTACTTTAGTGGGCGCCATCTTGTTACATGAAATTATGGGGAAGGAGCATCCTGTGGATTATTTCTCAAGAAAGGTTAATGCAACTGAGCGTTCTTGGAAATATATTACAAGGAGTTAGCTGGCGTAACTTGGTATCTGATGCATTGGCGATATCTCTTACAAGGTGCTACGCATACAGTAGTGGTGCACATGGGTCACAGATCACTCATTTGCTATTGCAAGCCACAGAACCTGATCATAGACAAAATAGTACTTATCAAGGTCTCTCAAGTTTGAATAAAAAATATGATTTTTTCAAAAAATCTACACATATCTTGTCAAACATCCTAAGTTTCAACCATACAATAAACAAGTTTCTACTGGCAACTCTGATTTAGTTAGTTATCACATCTGCTCAAATTCATGACGCCTCCTCCTTCAGCCATTGCCACAATAGCTCCATATACCACGCTCCCCCAAACCCATATTTAAAACAAAACCCCAAGAAACTAAACCCAAAAGCACACTCACTCTACTGAGTCTGTGTATGAAATAGAGCTGAGCACTCCCGCTCAATATATCTTCACATAAGAATGTTCTCTCTTGGATATATGTTAATTTATTAAACAGGTGATACCAAAGGTCTTGACCTTATGACTAAGATTATTGCTGGTAAGGCCCCATCCAATGGTATTCCCAGAAAGCATATGTAATTTCTTCTATTAAAAATTTTATAACCTTCTTCTCTGTGCCTCCGCGTCATAAGGTACATCATGATCCCCAGTATGAGGCATTATAGCATAAAAAGATACACTAACCTAATAAATATTGGGTATGATTGTTATAGCTTGTGGGATCCGCGAATGGAGGCCACAAATAATTTTTCAGAGAGAGTAGCTTAATTTTTAATAAAAGTATAAAATAATAAATTTTTATAATTTTTATGTTTTATATTATAATAAGCGCGGCAAAACCAAGAAAGGCCCCTTTGTTGATACTAGCTTTTCCTATTTAAACTAGTTCAATTTTTGAGACCATCAATATTCGAGGTAAAAGAATGCAAAGCTCAGTTGTCTAAATTAGGGGAATATAGGTTTTTATCCTATCAGATAGGAGATAAAAAATATTGAGGCAAAACTGACCCATGTGGTAATGATTGGATGAGTTGTATCCAATCAACAGTGAGTAAAATCTTCTCACCTTGGTGGTGGTCAGATTCAACTGGTAATGATTGGGTAACAAAGCGATGGTCAGACTTGGATGGTAATGATTGGCTAATTGTTCCCTATCATCTTCAAGTAAAATCTTTGCACCTTGGTGGTGGTTATACTTGGATCATAATGATTGGTTAACTCGCACCCAATCATTGATGGGTAAAATCTTCTGACCTTGTGGAGGTTCCAATCCATGCAATATTATTCTCCTCATATTTGACCAAGGAGTCAGAGTATCTCTATTATTAATACTTACCATTTTAAGCCAATTTTTGTGGTAAATCATGTTTTTCCGATGGTTAGGATTCCACCAAGAATCCGCTAGGGTCTTTTCACTGTGAGTGCTCATATCATTAATAGCCACAGTACTATTTGAGAATTGGGCAGGAGATGGGCCAATCATAATGGCAGATTTGGGAGCCCTAATACCTCCAACATTCTTTTCCCTTAGTCAAGAAATAGAATGTCCAACATTGCCCCCCTCAAGAATGTTGATAGGGGTGTAGGGTCGGAGGAAGCAGCCATGTACCTGGATTATGATATTCCTTGTAGCCAAAGATTTTATGGAATATTCATCTCCTCTCTTATGTATGATGGTATAGGGCCCCTCCCAATTTGGTCTAAGTTTGCCATTTTGGGGAGTTGTATGATTGCGGTGATATATAACCCTATCCAATACTTTGTAGGAAGGTAGAGGAGCTCGGAGCTCTTTGGCAGCTTGGCCTTTGTTAGTCACTGTTTTTGTTTGGCTAGACTTTCCAGCATATAATTCTTTTTCCTCAGTGCGCGGAGGTTTAGGCTGAAGTTCGTGAGGGGTAGCATCCTTTGAAGAGCGATTTTCTTGAGCTTTGGGATGAGAAACAGTTGCCTCCGCTGGCTTAAAGGTAGAATTCTCTTTTTTAGGCTGTACTTTAGGAGCTTGGACTTTTCCTTTGAAGTTGGCCTTGCTTAAGAGTTTAGAGGGGTTTTGGGATGTGATTTTCATGTCAACCACTTGTTGTTTAACCGGCTTAATCACCACCTCATCTGCTGCAGGATTTGGAAGACCATCCCTAGCCTCCACTAAATTGACCAAAATTTTATTGTTGCGCCCAGAGGTGCCATAAGACAATTTGGAAGAGGGGTGTTCCTTATTGGACTGCCTGATAAGGCCACGTGAGATAGGGCGAATAAGGCGAGACAACACCTCATCTGCGTCGCTGGCAGTATCAATAATGATTGGCTCCCCTAGAATTTGGTGGAGGTAAGTATCCTCAGGTATGGTGGCTTCATCTACTTCCCCAGCGTTTAGGCGATTTGGGACCTCCACTTCCATGGGAGCTCCCAGCAAGTAGCACCCAACGTTATCATAACTCCCCTCAGAGCTGGCCTCAGGGGTATTTTCAACCTTGGGCAATGAGGTAATTGAAGTGGGGGATACAGCTATGAGAGGTGGGGTAATCAGCTTGGCTTTAACCGTCATTTTTTTAACCCCAGTAGTTCTGGAGGATATGCCCTTAGGGCGCGCACCTACTAGCTGAGATGAAGAGGAAACCACAGTAGGGGTCTCCATTTTGCATGACTGAGGAATGTCCAGTTTAAGTCGTACTGAAGCTGTAGATATTTTGGGGTTTTGCTTTTTAGGGCCCATTATCTGAAGGGGCTCCTTCTTGTCATCAATAGCTAAGACCCGAAGCTTAGGTTTTGAATCTTCAATGGTTAAAACATGAGGGCGAGATACTGCTCCACATGGAACTTCAGGCTTGTGGAAATCAGCGACATCTAATAACGCTTCCTTTATGTCTTGGACAGTCTGTAAATAGCGTTTGATGGAAGTGATGTGCATGGCGAGCAATGAGTAAGTAGCCAAACCAGTCAAAGCGGCGGCTATAGCATCATCCAGAGACAACATCTTTGAGGTTTGCAACATCTGGGCTTCCATATAGAATCGTTCTGCAAAGGCAGCCACTGACTCTCCTTTCCCAATGCTCATACTCATGAAAGCCTGTTTTGCCCTTTATAAGCTCTGCTCAGATCTAAACTCGGCCAAGAGGGCCTTCTTAACCTCTGGCCAGGTGTGCTGAGGATTCAGATGAGGGACGATCAGCTCTTGAGCTTGGCGGCTTAAACATGGAATGGTATACTGAACTTTTTGTTTGTCAGTAGCGCCGTCCATCACAGCTTCATAACGTACAGGAAAGAGGCAACACTCCCTTCACCTGGAGTGTACCTGTCCTTCAGTGGTAATTTGAACGGCCACTGCTCTAGCTCTTTGAGACGAGAGAAAGAGCTAGCTAGTTGCTTCTTGAGAGCAACTAATTGCAGGTCAGGAGAGCTGCTCACGTTGACAGTCTCCATTTTGTTAATACTTATCTTAGTATTCAGGGGACTTGACCCCCGCGTTGGGCTCCAATTTGTGGGATCTGCAAATGGAGGCCACAAGTAATTTCTCATAGAGAGAAACTTACTTTTTAGTAAAAGTATAAAATAATAACTTTTTATAATTTTTATGTTTTATATTATAGTAAGCGCGGCAAAACCAAGAAAGGCCCCTTTGTCAAAAACTAGATTTTCCTATTTAAACTAGTTCAATTTTTGAGACCATCAATATTTGAGGTAAAAGAATGAAAAGCTCATCTGTCTAAATTAGAGAATATAGGTTTTTATCCTATCAGATAGGAGATAAAAAATTTTGAGGCAAAACTGACCCATGTGGTAATGATTGGATGAGTTGTATCCAATCACCAGTGAGTAAATTATTTTCACCTCAACAGTGGTTAGACTCAACTGGTAATGATTGGGTAACTCGGCGATGGTTGGACTCAGATGGTAATGATTGGCTAATTGTTACCCTATCATCTTTGAGTAAAATCTTTGCACCTCGGCGGTGGTTAGACTTGGATCATAATGATTGGTTAACTCACACCCAATCATCTATGGGTAAAATCTTCTGACCTTGTGGAGGTTCCAATCCATGCATATTATTCTCCTCATATTTGACCAAGGAGTCAGAGTATCTCTATTATTAATACTTACCATTTTAAGCCAATTTTTGTGGTAACTCATGTTTTTCTGATGGTTAGGATTCCACCAAGAATGCGCTAGGGTCTTTTCACTGTGAGTGCTCATATCATTAATAGCCACAGTACTATTTGAGGATTGGGCAGGAGATGGGCCAATCATAATGGCAGATTTGGGAGCCCTAATACCTCCAACATTATTTTCCCTTAGTCGAGAAAGAGAATGTCTGACTTAGCTCATAAAGGATGTACTCATGTGGATTGAAGGCTGTTTAACGTGTGCCTGTTCCAATTTAATCTAAAGGGATGAAATTGGGGCCTTCATACCCCTTCAATGGGCGGAAGGGATCTGGATTTCAAAACTTCAGTAGACTTTATAATGGGTTTTCAAGTTTCCCAGGTGTATGGTGCGTTAATGTGGGTGGTAGATTGCTTCACAAAATATGATGTCTTCATCCCCCATTTGACAAATATCTCAGTGGAAGAGATGGCGCGTCTGCTTGTGTCTCATGTTTTTTCTTTGTTTGATTTACCTAAGGAGTTAATTAGTGAAAATGGGTTCTCTGCTCACCTCAAAATTTTTGGGGAGGCCTTGTGTGACATGATGAAGATCAAGCCCTGCAGATCATCAGCTTACGACCATCAATCAGATGGCCAATCTTAACTACCAATAAGTATTTGGAGCATTGTCTTCGATGCAATGCTACTAGCTCTCAGTACACATGGGCAATATATCTCCCTTGGCCAGTTTTAATCTAATAATTCCTTACTTGCCTCCACAGGGATATCACCTATATATGCTAAATTGGGTTACAGTCCCTCCTTCACCCTTGGCCAAAAATCTGCAGTAATATCCTAGATGTCAACAACTATGTTAAACCATCCAGAAGGTGCACCACTAGATCTAACAACATTTGAACAAATAGACTAATAATGCCAAAAAATTTCTGAAAAAAAGCGCCGTTCATCCCAAACTTAAAAGTAGGTGATTTGATCATATTTGCACCGAGAATTTGAACCTCAAAGTGCCATGCCATAAATTGTCTTATAAGCGGGCAAGCCCCTTCCCTATCTCCCAAATGTTAAACAACAAATCCTTCCAAGTGGAACTGCCCTCCCACAGGAAGATTCATATCTCCTTTCTTGCCTCCTCCTTTTTCCATTTAAAGAACAGAAGCCTAAAGAAGTAGAGCCTAAGATGGTAAAGGGTGCTCCAGAGATTAAACTGGAGAAAACTTATACTCTCAGAGAGTCAAACGCAGTTTAAAGTATTTGGTTTCATGGAAAGTATACCTATCTTTTATAAGAATTTTTGGGTCCCGTTGAGCATTTAAAAAACATTAAAAAGTTTATTAGTGAGTGTCACAATGCCAACCCCCAGACACCATTACATTCCCTACCCCATAAGGTTACCATTGCAGCTATTAAACTCCTCAATTCATATTACAGCTATGCGAGTCAAAGTCATGGAAGGAGGAGTAGAACCTGTCTTTTGAGGAAAGGGACATGTAAGGCCTTTGGCTTCAGCTATCTAGCTGGACAGAATTTTTCACCCCTTTATGACCAAGAAGGGTTTAAACCCAAGCCCCTGCCCCTTACTCAGATCTCTGACCTATTTCATACCCTGGACGAGAGATGGGTGGCTGATGCTCCTCCTGTTTGCACCATCTAATTCCATCCAACCTCAACCTTATACATTCAATTTATAAAATCTGCAAATTTTATCTGGTGAAAATTAATCACCTTTGTGTAGATTAAAATAAATCCCCAAAACCTCCCTAAACGGGTACCATGCCTCTGTTCCAGAAAGTGATACCATTAGAAGCCAGCCTAGAAGGAGAAAATACATATACTAAGTCAGAGTCATGTAAGAAGTTGAAACAAAAAGGCTAAAAATGGGGTAAAATCTAACACCTTATTATGAGCTTATGAAAGCAAATTTGAACTTTTGGAATAAAGGTAAAATGACTTTATAATAGCCTGGAAGTCTTTGTCAATACTATTTAAGGGGAAATTACTACTTTAAACCACTAATTAACAGATTTGAAATTAGATTACGTCCCCTAGTATTGCAATCTGTATAGAAACTTCCCTCACCCCATCCCATAAATAGTTATCATCCTACCTATGGTATGGTGTTGGGACAATTTTTTAATTTTCCTGAATATAATACTATTAAAAAAGCTTTTTTTACCTTATATTTTTTCTTATATCGTTTTTATGTTAAAATATGCTGTTTTTGTACTTTCATAGTAGACACCACTAAGGGTCACGTTTAATGGCCTTAGTGATAGAGGAATTCTTAAGTGCTAATAAGAAACAACCATGGGACGCTGCAACCCTACAATAGTTAGAACTCATCCTCCTCTCACTCCCTAATTCTGATGAGCCGCAGCTAAGTAATCTACGGCTACTGTTATGGATATTGAAGCAACCACCATCAGAGGCCAGTATTCTATTGGCACTTACCCATCCTAATACTACCTTTTATGGCTCAAAGTATTTTTATTCTAAGTTTGCTATAAATTCTGAGTCAAGAATGTTTCTTACATCCTGTAACTGCAGCTCTGTGATTTTATGTTTAAGAACACATAATCTGACTATAATAAACATAAAGGGCATGAGTCCTTGCGTTGCTCATCTAGCTCCAGCTTGAAGCGCTTAAATATTCTTCTGCAACTGTTTTTACTCCTTAACAATCGGGTAAACTTTACCATTTACTACCCTATTAAAGATATTATCACGCATGGTGGGTATTCATAAAGAGGGACTAAATTCCTTTTTGGCCTTCCATTATCACTTTAATATTTGGCATGAAAGCTTCATGAGCTGGGACTGCGATTAAATTTTTTTTACGTTTGCCATTGCCGCTATAGGGGTGGTAATTTTGTTTTTTTGAGCTGATTCTGTTTTGTTTTGGTCAAATTTTTAACTTGGTCCATATTCACAATCTTTGGAGGTAGCTTTTCCATCAGTACTGTTTGAGCATTTCTATTTTGTAATAAAAGTTAATTATCACCATCTTATGATCTGATAGATAAAGGTCATTAGTTGGAATGCTTCATTATGTGATAGCAAGGGAATGGATGAGTATACTACCAAGTTAAGTTACATTAGTTGAATGTTAGTTGATTATATTAGGGTATGCCAATGCCAATTTAGTCTTTAGTTTTGAAGGCTTTATCAATGAAAAACGACTATAAGTATCATCAATCCTTGAAATTGGTTCTATCATATTGGTTAGTTCATGACATTATCTCTATGTGATTTTAATCTTTCCAACCAACTCTTTATATTCTCTAAGTAGTTGGTTCCTTTTGGAAAAACCAGATATATTGGCCAATAAACACTTCGTTTTTTCTAATTTAACAGGATCATAAATTTATGTCGCATAATATAGTTGTTTACCCAATAAAGAACATAACAAGAGCCATATCTTGTAAATGGGAGATGTAGCAAGTTTTTTTGCATTTTGGCTAGTGTTTTTGACCACAAAATGCAAAAGCTATTCCAGGATGTTTGTTTATAAAGCAAAACACTAAATATTGCTCTTTTAGTTGGCGGAACTTTTTTAGCATTTGTGGTGCATAACCCAAAAGGGGGAGCTGCCACGCATCTTTATTTGCAAATGAGCCAAATAAAGGGATTAATATAAATAAAAAAATTTTAATATAGTCCCTAGGTTATCAGCCTAGGAAGCCATATCAGAAGGCGAGGAAGCTTTGGGGAAACTTTTGTCTGGTGCCCGCTTTAGCTGGCGGACCATGGTGGACAACATAGAGTAGGGGCATCAGCGACATGGGGCATGAGGAGGTAAAGCTGCAGGTTTTCTTCGTTTATGAGGCCAGCAGTATCCATCGCCTCAACGTATTGAGCAAGTTTATGCTCAGTGAAAGTGATGAGAGCTGGCACAAAAGTGAAAGACTTGATGCACTGGCGGGTTTGAGGATAGTTGGGGTCAAAAAGAGAGGTTTTTGCAGCATCAATGCAAGCGCAGCTTGCACCAAAAGTGAGCTCCTCAATCTCATATTTTGCATCTTCCTCAAAATCATTGGGGAAATACCTGGCGGAACTTACTTTTCTTAGAACAAGTACTTTCTCTTGTAGTTTAGCAGGGGGACGTCATATTTCTAGTAGGAACATGCATGCTGAAATTCTGCTATTTTTAGAGGTACAATTTTTAGCCATCCCAGCACTTCCATTATCCTGCATATATTCAATCACGCTTTGTGAAATGCTTATATAGTTTTTTACCTCTGTCCCTTGTTATTGTATAATATCAACTTTCAGAACGGTCATTACATATGTTTGCTTTTCTGTCGCCCTTTTTACTTATTACCTTGAAAGTTAAGCTCGCGTTGTCTTTAATTATCTCATTAATATGAATGTTTACATCATTAACTAATTGGATCCATGGTGGGATCTGGTTCTTCAAGTGCCCTGATATCATCCATATAGGACTGCATCATAAATGGCGAGATGATGCCCAAAGAAGCTTTTACTAAAACATTTTAGGAGTCATTAGGTGCAGTTAAACCAGATAGGTGACTATGCAGCTGTTTTAAAATTGCATATAACCGTTTCTTCTCATAATGAAGCTTGATTTAATCCTTTTCATTAATTCTCTAATCACTTCCCATGAGCTTATTTGCACTTTTAATTTCTTACATTATATAAGTAAATGTAGTATTACCTTCTCATATCTGTCTCAAATTCCACCATGGGTGTGCTTTCATTGCATAACTATAATAACTTTTAGGTTCTTTCAGATCATATATGAGGCCTTCCCAAGTTTCAAGGCATCCCTTGTCTTTAAAATACACTTAATGCAGCTAAATTTCTTTGGGAAGCATCTCTAAGGGCGCACAGTGAATGGAAGAAAGAAGACTTTGCTTGACTTGGTGATGAAGGCCTTTAGGGATAATGTGGCGATGTTTTATTTGGGGTACATTCCAGGAAGTCTCAATTTTACAGATTTTTAGAGTCAGGTAATAAAGAAGCCAATCTTTTTTTATGGATTGCACTAATATGCCTAATGTACTTAGTCCTCTACAAGTGATTTCTATATAAACACAGTGCTATGTTGTTAGGATGCTCCTCACCACAAATTTCTTTTATTTCCTAGAAGTGGGTGCGTGTCATGGGATGCTGGAAGTTACATGTTCTAGTTATTTCTTTGACGTATCTTAGTATATATTACAAAAAGGCTTTGGTACAGCCGCGTCAGTTCTTCAATGGTCCAAAAGCCAAGATCCCTGGCTCCTTTAAAGAGCCTGAAGGTGTTACTTACTACATTAGAAGAAAAATTATATTCTCCAACGCCCCTAATAATTCAAGGTACTCTAAGCAATAGGTGAAATGTATTATAAATCTTTTTGAAAAATTGAGTTATCATGGTTGGTGTTGATTGTCAGATGGTAGTCTTACTCTATCTCATTATTTGATGGTTGGGATATATGATCCCATTTTGCGCTTAGGCTGAAATTAATTGGTCCTTTTGTAAAAAACTACCCTATTAATTCATTTGAAGTGGGCGTTTTATTATTAAATTTTGTCTTTTACTCACCAAAATTTTTTAGTAAAATAAAGACAGTAGTATTTATCAGTTAGTGATGACCCAATTTATATAATATTTTTATATAAATTTTTTAGGTAAATATACATAGATAGATTCTGAGAACAAAAATGAACAATACTAAATATGCCTAAAATATAAAATAAATATATATAAACGCTCTTTTAGTATATGTTATGATGTACTTGCATTATCTTTACCAATATAGTTTTTATAAAAAGTACACAATAAAAGTAAGTTAAAGTTTTGTGTAATTTAATAGTGAAAAAATACAAATATCACAAATACATCTTTATCTTATTTTTAAAAACTCATAAATTAGTTTGGTACAAACGCACTATCCTTATTTCCCATATGCTACCTATGTAAATGTTAAAACCTGGTGGGTTAATGCTTGATGGTCTTTTCCAGAGGATTTCAACAATATAGCAGTTTCAGTAAAAATTGAAACTCTCAGATTCTGTAAAGGATTTTTAGGGAAAATTAAGAACTATGAAAGTTTTTTAGATAATGAATTTATAAATAGTAAAAATGGGGGTAAAAGGCGACCCCTATAATAATTTTGTTTCCTTGTATTTATAGTAAGTAGGAGCTAAAATTGAGAAGGGTGGCGGAATTTTGATGGTCAAGTGGTCTCTCAATTTTGGTAAATGAGAATTGAGCCAATCAGGACTCTCAAATACCCTTTTTTCTTAACAAGGCTTCTGTTGGGGGTGTTGAATCATCAGCTGGGATGACATAACCATGGGGCATCATATTAAAATATTCTCGCCAATAAGCCACCTGGAAAACGTTTTAAGTTTAGCTGATTACCATAATTTTAGGAGGCAATTGGCTAATGAAATATTTTAACTCCCCTGTAATACTTCAGATCTATAAATAAATTGGTTTTCCTCAGGCAGTTGTTCCAAATTCAGGCTGCTGCCTGGCAGAATTCTGAATTAGTTAGCCTATTCTGAATGGGGTTCCCAACAGCCTCATCAACTTGATCCAAGGTATCCAAACGGATACTTATAGAAAACTATTACTCCGTCTTGTACAATTCCTCTGAGTATCAGGCTAGTGATTAGTAGTAAAGTCAAGAATATTATACCCTAAAATATTTTTACTAATTAGTCAACCTCTGATTGTCTAACATTATTCCCTTAAAGAATGTTGGAGGAATAAGTGCGTAAAAATTGTCCATAGCATAATTACTGGTGCCTCCAGTTGCAAGAGACTTGATGGAATACTAATCGCCTCTCTTATAAGTGACAAAGAAAGGTCCTTCATAACTGAGCTATGCTCCTCACTTCTGAGATATGTGTTTTAAAAGTATAGTACCAAGTTGATACTTGGAAAAGGAGATGAGGTTGACTATGCTCATTAACTGCTTGGCCCTCTTTAGTGACTTTTTTTTTAAAAAAATTATAGCATCAGATTGCAGATAAATGATGTGCTGTGCCAACTTCCTCATGGATTGATCAGTATCAGTCCTTGCAGAGAAAACATCTTAAGATAATAAAGCAGGCAAAATAGGCTCCCAACCATACAACACATGGAAAGAAACATTTTAAAGGTTTCTGTGACAACTTATATGTAGGCCATGAGGGCGCTAGGAAGAAATAATCTCGCTGGAAAGGGTCTGAAGTGGCCATTTTTCTTAGTATAGAGACTAAAGTTCTAATTGCTTTTTCTACGATACACTTTGTAGAAGGGTTATAGGGGCCAAGGAGAGTTGTTGCTCTCCCATAGAGTTAGCTAGGATTTTAACCACTCTGGAGGTAATTTTTTTCCCGTTGTCACATAGCAGAACCTAAAGGCAACCATGGCGAGTGAAGGTACACTGATGCAGGAGTGTGGCGAAAGGCTTGGAAGTCTGAGCTAAAATAGCCACATCTTAGTTCCATTTGGTGAAGTGGTCAATTACTATCATTATTTACCGGTTCCCATTGATAGTCTGAGGGAGAAGGACCAACAACACTAGACTTATCGTGAGAAAGGTTGCTGTGGGGTGGTTGGTTGGTATTGATACTTGATCTTGAAGCTTTATTTCTTTTTTCAGTTAGACAGGCGTCCAGGACTTCAATAATGGACTCCACGATTCCCTTCCAGTAGCACCTTTCTTTAAGCCACTCATTAGCTTTTTGTACTCCGCCATGTCTTAGGATAAAATGAGCTATATGATCTCAGTTTCTCTCTCTGAATTTCCTAGATAGTGCAGCCAGTTCGCCCCTACCTTTTTGTATAACTTTTTACTACCCACCTTGGTGTTGTGGGAATGACAAGCTATCATCTTCTGTAATGTTTCATCTTCATCATCCCTTAATTAGGGGCATTAGGAGGTCTATAACCTCTCAGCTTCAATATTGTCTAAGTGTATAATAGGCAGCCGAGTCAACCCATCAACATCCATGTGGTGAGTTCCTGCTCAGTGCTCAATTTTTGTTTCATAGTGTTGTAGCATTAAGGCCCAAATATCCAACCGTCCAGTGGATTCCTTCATGTTTTGTAGCCATTCTAATTAGGCGTAGTCAGTAACTATGGTAAAGGTTGTCCCAACAAGAAAAGGTGGTATAACTTCACAGGAAGCAAGGCAGCCACGCACTCTTTTTCAGTGACGCTGTAGTTGCGTTTAGATTCTATTAAAATCTTTATGAATTAAAACACTTGATAATCTATACCATCATCATTTACTTGAGACAGTTTGGTTCCAACTGCATAGTCAGAGGTGTTGTAAAACAGATAGAAGGATTACCATTGTTTTGGGTGGAAGGTAGGACCATTGTTGAAGCAATTTATTTCGAGTCTCAAATGCATCCTTATTTTCAGCACCCCAAAAAAAGTATTGTTTTTGCCAAGAGACCTAAGAGGGGCTCAATGAGCTGGGAGAACCTTTGGATATTTTGATGGTATACCCATCATTCCCAGAAGCACCTGGAAATAGCGCAGGGTTTGGGGCTCAGGCATTTTAGATATGGCTTTAAAATTATCTTGTAAGGATTGAATCTCTTCTTGTGAGATGGCGTGGCCATGGGGAATCCAACTTCTTCTGGAAAAAAGTTTATTTTAAGGGCTTCATCTTAAGGTTAGATGCACACCGGCGTTGAAAAACTTCCTGTTAGATGATTGAGATGCTCTAAAAAAGCTTTAGAAAAGACTGTGATTTTGACAAGATAGACAATCACACAACTCAACTAAAATCATGTAAAATGTGATCCATTGCCCGTTGAAGGTTGCAAGCGCATTGCACAACCCCTGTAGTATATGAGTGGTTTGAAACAGTCCTTTGCTGCATATAAGAGCACATTTCTCCTAGTCTTGGGGAGAAAGGCTCATTTTCCAATATCTGCTAGCCAAGTCCATAGCGGATAAAAACTTTTATCCATAATGTTGAACTAGAACGCCATCAGAATAGGTGATAGTGTAAATATTATTTTTCGTGAGGGTTTCATTTTTGGTAGCCCATAACTGCACGATGACCTCCATTTTTCTTCTTTATAAGCATAAAAGGGAAGATCAAGGGCTTTGGTAAAGCACCAGCAACCCAGCATCTAGAAGCTGCTTAAGCTCCATCCTCATTTGTAGATCTTTGATTTTTGAATTATGATAGGGTTTGGTTCAGATGGGAAGGGATCACCAACATCAATAGTTTGGCTTCAATCCTTCATGTGCTCATAGTCATTATCATTATTGGAGAGGATGTCGCTATAGGCCTCCAACATAGTGTGGACTAGTGTGAGCTCGTCTGGGGTTAGTTTATTGAAAAATAAATGTTAGGCAAAGTACATAACAGTTGGTCATCAGTTAATCCCATATCTAAAATAAACCAGATACTGTGACCTTGTTTAATGTTTTCATGAGGATCAGCAAGTTTTTAACAATCTCATGATGTTCCTTGACGATCATGTCCTTGCTGGTAAGATTCCAAAGTAGGATGTTGATAGAATATTGTTAGGCGGGGTCTAGTATTCTTGGAAATACGCGAGGCAGTAATGGACTTACTCCATTAAGGCTTGTTAAGTGCATTAAGCAGGTTTGGGCGATTTACAAGGTAATCTTGTTGTCAATCATCCTTTGTTCACCATCATTAATTAATACCTCCTCTGAAGAATAAAACTGAATATCATTTGAAGCATCCACTATATCAGGCAACTTTTTTGTGTTCTGTTTGGACGTAGTATAAAGTTATAGATAAGGAAGAAGAAGGGTACTCAACTATTGATAAGTATTCTTTTTTTGGATTTGTTATTGGTAAAGATCAGAGGAACTTCATATGTAAGTAAAAGAGAATTACCTAATTCATTTTATGAATTCCCTCATAATCAATCATGAATTGAGTGCCAATGAGCATGTCATAAGCGTTATTATCCAAGGTCACAGCAGGAGCGGACAGGATGAGCTTCCCAATTCGTATGGGTAGTGAGTATGCTCTGATAGCCTGAATGTTGTTGGGACCTGCAGTTCCATATTCTTGAGAGCATTTCAGGTCAGGCGCCAATATAATCTTTTGGATAAACTGAAGAAATCAGATTAGCTGTGCACCCATGTCAAGGATGGCTAAACCCCATACCTTTTTTATGTCAACCTCTACCTTGATTATAGTTCCAACAAAGGTAGGGGTAGTGCTAGAACCTCTTTCAGACGGAAAGCAAAGGCAAATCTCTGAGCGGTCTCATGGTATTTACTTTATTAGATTGTTTCATATGAACATTCTAAATAGATTGGATTTGTGAGGCAATGATCTGATCTGCATCAAAGGCAGCATCAATAACCTCAGAACACCTCAGACTTTTTGGAGATAGGTCCTTCTGGGTATTGTGGTCTTATCCACTTGTTCAGGGATTAACTGTCCGGTATCTTCACTTTCACTGGGGCTCCTAGGACATAATATTTAGCGTCTTCACAACCCCCTCCAGATTCTTCATCAGAGGGGCTATCTATGCATACCAGAGAGTCGTTAGGATGGTGTGAGAGACAGGCCTTTCCTCATCACACGAGAATGTCATTTTGGGCTCAACTACATATGTGACTTTTGGAGGAACGTCTTAGTTTAATTGGCTTTTGTTGCATTCTATGGGAAGGCTTAAGTAGGCGTGCGACCAGAGAAGATTCCATGGATAGAGTGGATCGTGGCTTGGAGTGACGTGAGGGTGGAGCCACGGTGATAATCCCCTTAGGAGAGAGCGCAAGGTGAGGAAGGATCTCAATTAATTTTATAGGACTGATTTGGAGCCAAGTGATGGAATGGAGCATGACCATGTTGACAATTGACCACTCTTGACAACCTCACGGGAGTGGGGCCTTTTTTAAGTGGCCTTGCAGGTTCAGGCTTTGGAATAGTAACAAGCACAGGGGGCCCAAGTGGGTCATCATTGAATCCTTTGCCCAAGCATTGGTGGGGGATCCTCAATGGATAAGACTTGAGGTTTCAACTAAACTCCTAGAGTGGTCTCAACTTCATGGAGATCTGGAACCTTCAATAGAGCCACTTTAAATCACGTAGGCTCCAGAAAGGGCGTTTCATTGAGATAATATGACTTTATATAAGGTTGAAAAGTCATGCCACTTATAATGGCAGCAACGACATCATTGAAAGGAGCGTTTTGTCAAGTAACAGTGGCTAGGCTTTACTGTAAACCCAATCAACAAAGTAAGCAACAGATTCTCTCTTTTCCATACTAAGGCGCTAAAGGCCTGTTTTCTTCTCTTTAAACTCTGTAACGAGCCAAATTCATTCATAAGCATTTCTTTGACTTCCGCTCAGGTATTAAGGGTGTCCATGTATGAATCCACTACCACTTTGGCCATGCAACTTAAGCAGGGGAGAATATTCTTGATTTTTTGATGGTCATTCATGCCTCCCATGGTAATTTTATAAACAAAAAGAAATAAGTAATGCTACCCTCACCTGAGGTAAACGTGTCTTGAAAGGGGGCTTATGGCTAACTGAGGTAACCCCATGAAGACTGTGAGAGGAGTGCTGTTTAAGCTTTTTAAGCTGAAACAAAGCAATGGCTAGATAGTGTTTTAAAGCAGCTATCCTTGGGCTAGATGCAGCAAAGAGGCTAGAAAGTTACTCCCCAAACAGCCTCCATTTTTTGAAAGTTTGTAGTCTACAGGTCCCCCTGTAGGGAGCGCCACTTGTTATAATTCTGGCTGGGTAATTTTCTCTGGTGATTTCCACAGGATTTCAACAATTTAGCAGTTTCAATATCATTGATACTATCAGCTGCTGTCAAAGGCTTTTAGGAAAAAAAGAACTGCAAAAGAATTTTTTATATAATGAATTTATCAATAATAAAATTGTGTTAAAAAGCGATCCCCTATTATAATGTTGCCTCCTTGTATTTAAGGTAAGTCAGGGCTAAAAATAAGATGGGCGCAAAATTTGGAATAGGCAAGAGTCACTCGATTTATGGAAATGATAATTGAGCCAACCAGGACTCTTTAGATCCTACCACCTGGCAAGGTTTCTATTTTAGGTTGGATAATCAGCTGGGATGCCATAACCATGGGGCCAGCAACCTTATTCTTAATGATCATCCACTTTTATTTTTTTGTTCAGACAATTACCAGTTTTTTAGGAAGTAATTGGCAAGTAAAATAATTTCACTCCCCTGTAACCACTTCAGGTCCATAAAAAAGGGTTGGTTTTTTTTAATGAGTTGTACCAATATAAGCTGCCGCATGGACAGACTTCTGAGTTAGTTTTCATATTCCGCCAGGGGTTCTCAACAGCCTCAACAACTTGGTCTAAGCTATCCAGTTGTATATTGAGAGTAAAACAATTACTCCATCCGGTACAATTCCACTGAGCATTAAGCCAGTGATCAGTAGTGACTATAAGACTATTATTCCCCAAAATATTCTTATTAACTAGTCAAACTTGCAATTATCTGACAAAAAAATACTAAAAGAAAGAATGTAGAGTTCTGAAAAAAAGAGTATAATGTTATCTTAGTAAGAGTAATAGAGGCAAAAATACAATACTAAATGCCATTAGGATACTCCTGAGGAACATCATCAAGGAAAGCTTCAATGACATTTACTGCAATACATGCATAAACAAATCTGAGTTCTAAACTAATTAAGTTAGCTTATAACTGCTCCTACAAAAGCGTAGTTCTATTAGGATAAATGGGTTGCCTTGAGTAAAAATGATTATAGAAAATAATGAGTTCGCTTAACTGCAAGTTTCTTAAAACAATGACAAAAAGAGCAATTAAACTGACAATTCTATCAGTTTTTTTGAAAAAGGGATTATAATTAACTAACTATTAAGTAATGCGTTTTTAATTAACACCTATCTTCTCTTATTGTTGTGTATCTTAAGGTATAGGGTCTCTTCTTTTAAATTACAACTTTTTAACTAAATTAAATTTAGAATTCTGGAGTTTAGTAATATTTATAATTTTTTTACAGTAAAACTTGATAGCAAAGTCTTTGTTGCTGCAAATTTTTTGCAATGTTTCAGTCGTTCAGAGCTTTAGTTGCACAACTCCTCTTTTAATTATGAGTATTTACATAATAGAAGCTTCTTAAAAGTTAGTCTGGTAAGTTTACACAGTTAAGCATATTAACAAGTAGCCTCTTCTAAAGCTCATATGAATAATTTTCAGACAAGCCTTTTTTTTCCTTTAAAGTTTTTAGATTTGATAATGAGAAACTTAACATATGGCCTCACCAAGCTTTATATGAGCCTAATAATCCTGTTTTACCAAATAGACACAGAAAAATATGTTGCAAACTTGATATCAACATGTTCCTTAGATTCGCTTTAATGTGCTTGATTAACCTTGGTGAAATTGGTGCTAGGCGTTGGATTTTGGTGTACAGGTTATTACACAAAAAATACAAGGTACTGTTAGATGACAATGACATTGTAAAAAAATTGTAAAAGATATTTTTTGCCAAGTGGGGCTATATCTAAAATAAAGAGAAGCAAAATGTACAAAAGTTTATCTAAAATGGTTTTCAGCTAGCTAACATACGTTTTATTTGCTATAGATTTCTTCAATGATTAGGAAAAAATCCCTTTCCCTATACATATTCCACTTATATATGCTCCCAGTTTCCCTAGCGTTCCTATTGAAGCAAGTAAATTTACTAAGCAGCCATAGATACTAATGTAGATGGATAGTTATCTATATTGTGCTAAGGAAGCAAACGACTATGGCTTGTGATATTTCTATAGTAGCAATCAACCAAGGCAATCAAGGCACAATTGGGTGGTCACAGAAAAATAAGGACCTCATAAAAAATATTTTACACCATTACTTTATATATGATAGAATAGTAGGATTAAATTTAATATTAGCAGAAACTTCACCAGTGAGGTTTAGGGCTTCCTTTTAGGCTCAATGGTACTATGCCCAAGAAACCCAAATTCAATACTTGAGGTTGACTGAGTCATACAACAAGTATATCATCTATACAAAGGGTGTAAATTCACCACTTATGCCCTTCAGTTAGAGTATATGTCATATGGTAGGTACAGAGAAATGGACTTATTGAAGTTAAGTACTAAACTGATATATAGAAATAGTGATACTACTTTATTATAGTATAAAATTGGGTTTTTATATGTTGCATTCAAAAATATAAACCCCAAAGAAAAATAATAAACTCAATATAAAGAATCTGGAAGGGAGTTTTAATCAGACTATGCATTCCATAGGGTATAATGCATTTGTATCATATAGGGCAAAAATAGTAAGTTAAATACCCATGTCAGATGATACTGGGATCTCTTAGGTTAACTATTTGCCATATTCTTAATTTTTGTCCTATTCAGGTTCATCTTTATTTGCTGCCTCAAGTGCCACATTGAGTAGTTGTTGCCTAACCTTCTGATTACCGTCATTAAAAAAAATATTTGAGGTGGGTCAGCCTTGAGACAAATATACCTATACTGAGAATTTTTCTAGCCAGCACAGGTTTTGAACTCAAAATTTGCACTAGGGTGGAAGCAGTTTTACCTGCCAGGCTAACCACCCTTTGATTATCGTCATTTCAATTAAACAAGATTTCATCTCAGGTACCTTAAGCTTAATTTGGTATGTGGAATTTTCCAAATGATTAACTTGAGCTGTGATGACTATTGGCATCTCCAGTAATTTTTTGAGGTAATTCCTTTGACCCCCTTCTTTGGTCTAGATGTTGATTTGGCTGAGAATCCTATGGTTGATACACTTCCCATCATGTCCAATATCAGGATATCTAACATCACCCCCTTCAGGAATATTGCCAGGTGAGTATAGATGCAAGAATAGGCTATGTACGCAGTTGATAGTTACTTCAGTTTCTAGGGACTTGATTGAGTATTTTTCTCATATTTTTAAGTTATAATATATGTCCTATATCAGATGAAATCTAATTTTCTTATTTGGGGTGCTATCTGATCGTGATAATATAGGACTAAGATTGAAATCTCTTAAAGGTGGTAAAGGTTAGCGAGTTGCAATTAATTCTTGACCTTCTTGTAACTATTATGGCTAGATTTGTCAATGCCTCTGACTGAACTTCTATAACATTTTGGGCTAATCTTCTTAGCGCTTTCTCAGGCTCTTTGGTGTTATCACTGATAATCTCACGAGCTAACAAACTGAGTTTCCTGGTTTTTTTCCATATAAATCTTGAAGGGATACATTATGATAATTTGATGGATTCTTACCCATTAAACCATAAACGCACTTGGTAGATATTGGTCTCAGTGTAATGAATTAGTAGCGGCCAACTTGTATAATATAGAAACCAGAGATTCATTTGCTCTTTCTACATTCCCATTAGTTGACAGGCTGTAATTTTTCAATAAGAATTATTGAGTTCCCATGATAGTGGCTAAAATCCACACAGTTCCTAAAGTAAAATTCTTCCATTATTGCATAGTAGAACCTGCGAGAAGCCATGCCTAGTAAAATAATTTGATATAAAGTTTAGAAGTTGCTTTAGAAGTCTGAAAAGGTATGGCGATTGCTTTGTTCAAATTCATGAAGCAATCAATTCCTACAAGGATGTATCATTTCCTTCTGTGGATTCAGGTAGTGGACCTATGCCATCTAAACTGATGGTGTGGAATGGCTGCCGTGGGGTTTTTGGATGATACATATACTTAGCCTAATGTGTCATCTGCTTTTTACAAGTGATACAAGTGTCTAAGACTTCCACTACAGAATGCATTATTCCTTCCAAATAGGTGTGGTCCTTGATCCATACATAAGCTTTCATGTCTCAACCATGTTCTAAGGTATTGTAGGTCTCAGATTAACAGCTCTCTTGACTGAAGCCAAAGTTTGAAATTTATTACTGAAGCTTTAAACTAGTATAGAGGTCAAAAATGAAAGATGGGTGAAAATAGATTACTTTATTGAGTTAAAAAGTGTCAATATTATAATGTATCTAGGGACGTGGTGCCTCTGAGACCTTCATGCCCCAGTACAATCAGCATCTTTTGACTGCCTTCCTTATCAACCACCTATTTGACACCCTCATTGTCTGCATCGTCCTCATGACCTCAGCAGTGGGGGCCACGCCTCTTGAGGTCAAGAAGCATGGATAGGATTCCTGGAGGCATCTCCATCGATTCTCATGCATGTGATGCTTCAAGATCAAATTGGTGTTGGTGACTTCGGGCTAATAGTTCATTTGTGCTGCTTGTGAGTCTACCTATCAAGGTTTAATTTAGGAGTAGGGTTTTCACTCATTCATCATCTCAAATCCTGAAAATGCCCACGCAATATCTGTCAGAGGGTAAATAGGTCTGAAAGGAACTAGTCATGTACTTAATTACCACTGTCCCCTGATTTGTTTCAGCAATGGAGTACTCTGAATTCACCTTATGAATGACCTTATAAGGTCCAGACAAAAGAACGTTGAGCTTATTCTGTTAACCTCTAGGTTGATTAGAATTAAGAGAACAAGGTCACCTAATTTAAAATTGGTAAAGAGTGTTGGCTGAAATTAAATAAGGATGCCTCCATTTTTATGGTGGTGACAGTTCCTTGAATGGCCAGGGCTTGAAGCCGGACAATTTTCTGGATAAGGCCCTCATAGTTAAATCAGAGTTCTCAGGTGCGTAGGTATTGGGCAGGATCTGGAAGCTCCTTGGTAATCGGGGAGCACGCCCAAATAGAACATTAAAGATGATATCTTAATGATTTTATGGTAGTTTATTTAGTAAGCAAGCAAATCACTAGTTGAATAATGATAACAGAGAGCAAGGTCAGAGGTGGCCATTTTCCACAAGTTAGAGATGAGGGTCCTTTTAGCACATTCTCTGCCTCATTGGTCGATGGGTTGTATGGGGTGATAAAGCTTTGGCTAGTTTCAAAAAGTAAAGTTAGTTCTTGGACTACCTAAAAGGTGAAATTTTAACCCATTGTCCATAGTAAAGTTTGCGGGCTTTCATGATGGGTAAAACAGATCGAATAAGAGCTAGAGCCATGGCCTGAGCAGTGGCAGTGGGGACAGAAATCGCTTTTACCAACTAGGTCAAATGTTCTAGTACTTAGAGGATGTATTTATGACCATTCAATCCAGTGAGAAGGGGTCATTTTTTATTGATTCTAATGGTATTAAAGGGACCCAATGGAGCAATGACTGAGTGCTGATATTGGGGACTGTTCAATCTTAGGATTGTCATGTCATAAACGCCTCTGGGACATCTTGGATGGCTTCTACTATTTGGTCCCAGTAACATCGTTTCTTTAGCCATTTGTGAGTCTTCTTTATTACCCTATGTCCCACGGTCACATGTCTCTCTAAGATTATGTCAGTTTGAAAAGAAGGGCGGATGAGAGAAGCCATTTCTTATTAACCCTTTTATGTAGCATTCTTTCCTCGATCTGAGTTTCTCAGGTCATCTTATGAGTTTGGCTTGGATCTCGGAAGTTTCCAACTCCCATTGTTTTCTGGTCAATTATATTGTACAGTCATTACTCCTCAGGGGTCAAAGCAATCAGTACTGGCATCCTAGAGAGGCCATTAGCATTTGGTGAATCGCTTCTGCATGATGGACAATAGTGAATTTGTATCTCTGCAGCCTTAGGACCCATCTAACTAACAGGCCATCCTGGTCTTTCATTTTTTGCATCCATTGGAATGAGGAATGGTAAGCGTTGATGGTGAAGTGGGTACCATAGTTTTAAGGCCATGAGTGTTGAATGGTAACAAGACAGCTAGACATTCCCGTTCATCAACACTATAATTCTGTTTGGCCTTTCTTAGAGTCTTGCTAAAATAAGCTACTGGATGATTTGCCTGGTTTTCATCATGCTGGTCTAGGATGCCCCCAAGGTGACATCATTCACATCTGTGAATAGCAGAAAGATTGATCAAAATGCAGATTAACTAAAAATTGGTAAGTGCAAAGAGCGGTCCCCAATGCATTAAAAGCCTGTTTTTGTTCAGGCCGCCACTTAAAAGTACATATTTTCAGGAGGTAAAACAGGGGCTCAACTAGGTCATTAAGCCAATGGATGAACTGATGATAATAGCCCATTATGCTAAGAATTACTTAAATATCACTCAGACTCTGGGTACGTGACACCTTCTCAATAGCTTCAACTTTATTCTAACGGGCTGGATAGTATTTTTATAAAGCCTTATGTCTGAGGAACTCCATTTCTGATTGAAAAGCAAAGCATTCAAATGCTTAAGTTTTATATAAGACTTCCTAATATAATAGAGGGCTTCCAGGAGGCGTTCTAAATGACCATTGAAAGCTTTTCAAAAAATAGTGATGTTTTTAAGGCATATAAAGACACAGGATAACTTCAGGTCCCCAAGAACCCTTTCCTTGGCGCGTTGAAAAGTGGTGGCATGTTGCAAAGGCTATGAGGCATCCTCATGGGTTTATATAGCTCTTCATTAGCTATTAGTGCACACTTGGATCAGTCTTCAGGGGTGAGCTCCACATTTTAAGATCCGATAGTGAGATCCATCATAAAAAGTATTGCCACCCAGCGAGCAAGTGGAGACAGTTGTCAATTTAGGGCAAGGGATAACTGTCTTTCTTGGTGATATAAGTAAGTTGGTGGTAGTTTATCGCCACCTAATGGGTGTCATCCTTCTTCCAAACTAATAGGAGGGGGAGTACTAAGGACTGCAAAGACACCAATAGCCCAGCTTCAAGTAGTTGCTTGAGCTCTATTATCAACTGGGCTTCTTCAACATTATTTTTTGGTAAGGTCAGGACTAAAGTGTGGCGTTCCCCATCTCCACATGATGTAGTACCCCATTCATTTTTCTAAAATTGTAGGTAGAGCTCAAAGAGAGATCTGAGTACTCCTCTAATAATTCTCTAACTTAGCTCTATTGTTCCCCTGTGATCTCCTTTCTGATACATGTTTTTAGAGCTACTGACGGGGCGTTTTCAAGACAAAAGTAGACATTCAAAGCTGTGGAAATCAACGCCAGCTTCTACTGATAGGAGGCGAACATAAGCAGTGGGAGTATTATGGCCCACTACTTTAGGTTTGTCAGTAAAGTTAGCTAATAACACCAATATGGATCAGGCATAGGTGGATCTAATATTCCCAGAAAGTTTAGGACCTCTCAGACAGACGGGTTGTTTAGACCCTAGATTTCCAAGAGGTACCAGATGAGATGTTGACATGGATTCAGGTGTCAACAATGACCTTGGACTTTGGTAATATAGTAGTCATCTTAGGTAAACAAATTGGCATGACTTTGTGCTTCTTAACTACAGGCGAGGGCAACCGTGCTTGAGAACCCTTATCTGATACCATAGTTGATCACTTCAGCTCTCACTCTCTAATAGGCAAGCCCAAGCATTGACTTCCGTTTTGGCGTTGTTCAAGGTTTTGAAAATCATGATACATAATGTCCCAGAAGGGATAAGATCCTTTAGTTTAGTGCACTACCACAGAGTAGTCCTGGATAGACTGAATCCTGAGGGTAAAGTTCATAGCTCATGTTATCCGGTGCAATGTCATAGGTATTTACAGAAATTATATCAAAACATATAGATAGGGTAGGCTAGGCCTTATGAACTGTGTACACTGCAGTCCAGCCGTGCTGTATTCCATCTAATGTGGCAAGTCTGGTGCAATCTTGATGCTTTCCTCAATGTGGATAAAATTATTCTTTGAAGAACCACTATCAATGATGGTGTGGACCGGAATTTTATGATTTTAAGCATCAACGTGGGTAATCAAACTCCTTAACTGCGGAGATAGCGTTAAAAACATAGGGGTTCTTCAAAGGAAGAGTAAACAGTATCAAGTTCCATATTATCAATTGGTGCTAAAACTTTTTCAGATGTGATAGCTCCAGGATCATTAGAGGTCAAGGATGATTCTCAAAGCAAGGTAAGGATGTCATCATGAAGTGCCTCGCCCTTCATGCTAACGGTTCTTTTACCTCCTCCTCAGCAAGTCTTTTCCAACAGGCTTTTACTGTGACAGAAACCGTTTTAGTAAGTGCATTGAGGTTAAGGATTCTTCTGGTTTTCAACAACATGACCCAAGAATGGTGGGTTGGGACCATCTAGTACTAAAAAAAAAATGACCCAAGAATGGTTAAAGGAGACAGAGGCTATGTCATTAGTATGTAGTGTCGAAGCAGGTATCTTGTTAAAAGCTTCCTTAATTTCCTGAATGCACGTAAAACCATTCTTCTGGCCCGATCATATGCACTTGAAACTCAGGGTAAGACCCCAACGTGTAGATTACTGTTGTTATGGCGTCATCCAAGTTAATGTGGTTTGCAGTTACTAAGGGCTGTGCCTGGGTGTAGAAATGGCTGGTAAACTCCACAGGACTCTCCTCTTTATTCAGATGAATACCAAAAACGCTTGCTTTTTATTGTCCAAGATTTTATTGCTTCCAAATTCATAGATCAGGGTGGTACAGACTTATAGCCAGGCGTGGAATTCTTTAGATGGGGAGTCATGATCTCCTGAGCATTGCTGTTAATGCAGGGGTGTAAATGCTCTACTTTTTGCCAGTCTGTGGCCTCTTTCTTGAAACTCTCATAGGCGCATAGAAAAGAGGCGTTGCTTTCCTGTCCCAGAGGTGAACCATTTTTAAAACTAGGTATAAAGTTAATTAAAAGAGGAGTAGAGAGAGTATTAATGCTAGGGATGTGTGCAGGATTAAAAATCTTGGTCTCCGCATAGTTGTGGGTGACCTGCTGGTCTATAAGTTTTCTTAAGCCCTTGAGGTCCTCTTGTATATTGTCCCATTTTTGGTTGAGGAAGGAATTGGAAGCCTTACATGCGATCTGCTCTTTAAAGAATTGGATGTCAGCGCCTTGAAGGCGAAGCTGATTCTCAAGGGTGGTCAAATGGGTCTTGAACTCTCAATAAGTTTGTCCAAGCTTAGAAATGCAGCTATTAATAAGCTTGTGAAGGCGCTATAATTGTCCATTTCATCTGACAATGTCTTAATGGAGATCCTAGAGTGAGAGGTCTCCATCTACTTGGAGGCTGCATCCCTGAGCTAAATTCTGAATTTGGTTGCATAAGGCATCCAGATCTGCTAACACATCCTTTTACCAATGGTCATCAGGGTCTCCAGAAATAGATACTGTGAGGCCTGAGGGCCCTCGAGGTCTACAGGGACCTTCAGATCCTTTGGGTCCCTCATATCCTTTGAGGCCTTCAAGCTGACTAGGCCCTTTGGGTCCTTCATTATTAGAGGTTAATCACAAGAGGTCAGCTCCAAATAGTGTTAATTCATGATCTTTACTGTATTTTCATCTTTGTGGAGGCGCTTGTTTCTAAGCAGCCTTGATGAGTTGGATATTCTGTCACAGATGGTCCTTAAGGTAGCCAGAGATCCTGTTATCCAACACCATGACTTAGCCTTAAGCTTCATTAATTATTTTCAGTTATCATTAATGGCCTTGTGGTTGTCATGGATGAAGGAGGAGGCCACGCTGTAAGACTTGAGACATGGGAGTGTAAGTTTTTGGCAGGCAACAGTTGTTAGGAGATTTCATGATGGTGCAACCCAACTAAATGGAGGAGGTGATGAATAGCTGGGTGAAAAAGTTCAGAAGGTTTTGTTTGGGACCCAGGGTGAGTTCTCTTGCTGGTAGATGGGCCAAGGTATAAAGGTCCCGCATGGTAGAGGGAATGGAGGAGGCTCAGGAGCAGATGTAGCAGGCACCCACATAGTAGATGCCATTTATTAACCGTTAATCAATGTCATTAAGGTTTTATAAAGAGGTTGATAGTAATTTCCAAATAACTGAGGGAAGAAAGAACTGGAACGAGCCTGAAATTCTAGACTCTTAGGCTGTATGGGCGGCACTTAATACTGTGAGATACTACTTTATTAAGCAACGCTTCTCAACCAATCATTAGATTGATCTTCATGACTTCTATTATTCTTCATTGATCATAGACATTTTCACTTATGACAGCTCGTAGCCCCCTGTATTGAGCACCACTTCTCTTGGCGTAACTGTTACCTTGACCGTTGCCAAAGTCCAAAAATGGGCTCAAAGATGAAAATTAGTGATAAGGTCAAAAAACGAAAAGATGGAGAAAATACAGACTACTTTATAGTGGTATAAAGTGTTTATAATTATAGGGCTCCTGGGGTCATGTTGCCTCATGAACCTTCGTGGCCCCATGAGATCAAGATCTTTTACTGATTTCCTGATCAACCACCCGGATGGTGCCCTCATTTTGATGCATCGTCCTCATGACTAAAGCAGTGAGGGCAGAGCTTCTCATGATACAGGAAACAAGGGTGGGATTCCTGAAGGTGACTCCATATATATATATGTATGATGATTCCTGATTGAATCTAGTTTTAGTACCTTAAGGATAAAGTTCCATTTGAGCTGGTTTAAGATGTGATTGGTCGAGGCTCAATTTGGGAGCAGGTGTTTCATCTTTCTCGTCATCTCAAATCCCAACAACAGTAATGATAGCTCAGATTGCTAATTTATTTTCTCCCACTTTTCTCCTACTTTAGCATATCTAAAGAATTTATTAGCGACAGTAACCCAGTTAATGCCCATTTCTGGGAAGAGCTGTAAAAGATTTATCAGATTTTTCCTTGCTGAATGACTGCCTTTTGCCCAAAGTCATATGAGAAGATAGTAAATGTTAACTAATGTTTAAAACAAATTTTGTGGTGCCACACTGCGGCAAATCACTCTGACAAGACTCACATTTTCCCTTAGTACAATTCAGCTATAATAACGCATAAAATTCTTCAATTAGGTGTTTTCTTTTTTTGCCAATTATGGATTTGATCCCTAATTTACACAAAACTCATTTGTGGGTCTAAGGTGGAAGATGTGGTAGAATCTACCAAGTTCATTAGAAAAGTATACCAGGAGGTAAACACAGATTAAGATGCTGCCATGAAGACCTAAAAATGAGAATCAATATCTAAAGAGAATGGTAGGTCCTGAGTATAATGCAGGAGTTCTAGTTATGCTTGACGCCAGAAACATCTGATTAAAGCAGACATTCAAGAAACTGGTATTAAAGATGATAGTACCCTTCCACATCTTTAGAAATGTAGTAGTGCCTCCTACTAGTTGAACCTTTCAACTAAGTTCTAAATCTTTTTTCACGTTCCATAAAAGAATTTACCTTCGTTTAAGAGTCTACCTCCTGTGACCCTGGATTAGTATCTATTTAGGGGAACCTGAATGGTAAGTAAAGCAAATTGTGGCCTTCCGTCAAAAGAAGAGATGCCTGGAGTATTTGACAATGTGAAGTGTTTGATGCCACAGAGAACAGTAAAGTTATATCCTGAGGATGTGCCATGTTCAGGAATTCATTTACACTTTTCACAAGCGCTTTCCAGATACCACTGGTACTAAGTCTAAACCTGCAATTTTCGCCATAAAGTTACCTTCATACACAAATCTTACCTTGCTAACGTCTCCGGAGGTGGTGTGTTGCTTAAAATCCAGAGGGTAATGTCATGTCAAATAACAAAAACTTAAGTACAGATAGTAAGAAAAAGGAGGATGGTGGTAAGGACAAATGTATCAAGTTGGCATACCTTTCTGATCTTAAAATACTTTGGAATAACGTTATAGAAGAGCCAAGTATTCCCAGGTTGGTATAAAGGGGTTGCATAAAGTGGTTGCCAGTGTTACATCATTGGCCATAAAATTATCAAGTTAATCAAACTACCAAATCATGTTGTTAAATTTGATTGCTAAATGGAAACTTGAGTCCCACTGTAGATAAAAACAAGTACAAGATTTTAGAAAAATCAAGCTCTAATCTAAAACTTGAGTTTGGTTGTACTCAAGCTATGATACTACCACTGATGGAAATATGTCTCTAATAAGCTAGATTTAGATCAACCTTGCAATGCAATGACCATGCCCATTCCTCCAGTATCCCTTATAGTTATTTTTGAGAGACCAATTTTTTGTAAATAAAACTTTTATTCTTTTTATTATACACATAAAGATGGAAATTTGGTCTTCCTAGCTGTGGGCCTACTCTAGGAGGTATACAACAACATAGGCAAATTTATTCTTTTTAAAGTTATATCTATGAATTTTTCTGGAATTGGTGTATCTGAACTGCTTAACTACTTGAGCTTCAAAAGTTTATATCCAAGTTACTTTTTGTCATAAACTCCTCCTTGGAGTCAAAGCAAGTTGTCGCCATCTTATGCTGTTTGTGTCATGGAGCTTGCTGATAAGAATAACATTGTACTGCAATAAGTATGAGTTACCATCCACAGCAACTGCCAATATATAGAAGGTACATCTAACCTCAAGGCTTGATAAATAGTGAGTAGGAACAGTACCAACACAAGCCAAGATATCCTAAAATTAAAAACATAGTTATAAATTGGTATTGTAAATTACTTATTTTAATAAAAATTGGGAAAATCAGCAGAATCTATTTATATAAAACTAAGAGAAGGAGTAAATGATAATGGAACGACAGCAGAACCTGTTGGTGACTTCTGCCTTATACCCTGAATATTTTGGAATAAAAGAGAGTATTTTTTAGTACTATATGGTCAATAAAAGAGAGTATTAATTCTTGATAATACCTTTGCTATTAAGCAACGGCGGATCAACACTTTATATGCTACAAATGTTGATTCAGATATGCTCTGACACGCTGAATCTTTTCAAAAATTTTAAAAAATGGTGCAATTCCGTCTAACAAACCAAGTGGCAATTTATCTGACATCTGAAAGGGCGCGTCTAAGGCCAGGGCAGGTAAGGGTGGTCCATTTCAAGTTGAATGGGTTTGACATGATTGAACCTGTTGACAGTAAGCTCAATTTCACTGATGGCGAGGAGGGAAGTTGGAGGGGCGATTTTGTTCTGAGGTTGATATATAAGCAACATGATTTCATTTAATATCAACTTTCTCTCACTAATGAACTATAAATAGAGGGACGCCTTCTGGAAAAGTGGGGAGCTGCAATCAACCTGCTGGCGTTGGATTTTGCCACACCCACCTCCTGACACACCCCTTGATCTTCCCCACCAACTTCTTGGCGGTGAAAAGAGAGGGAAATGGGTCAACCTTCAGGAGGTAGGCTGTCACCCACCTCTCACCAACAAAATGGGATAGATCTCCCTGGTTAGTGAGGGGTGAACAGCTTTTTTGGACCCCTTCTTGGTTCTAAAAGGATGTTACTTTCCGCTGATTGCAGAAGGTGCTCCCCCAGGACTTCCAATATTATTTTTATAGATTTTTTAAATCTCTACCTGGGCCATCTAGGCGTGGTAATCATCTGCGGTGTTCTGTTTCCTGTTTTTCAGTAGTAAAATTACATGGTAATTGTTTTTTATACTAGTTTATCTTTTTGTGAATAGGAGTGTTACAGACTTTCTCCTCACAGACTCACATAAGAGCTTTTCTCTTTTTGCTTATAATATGTTTGTTTAAGATATTTGATAATGTCTTTTTTGACTTCATGTCAAGTGTGGAGTCACTTTATGTATGGCACCATAACTTTTTGTAGCATGCAACCCAAACTAGAAAGGATATGCTTTACTTTTTTCTGGTCAGTAGCCCCATTCATGGAGTTATCATACACATACAAAAATGACACATTACTCTCTTCACTAAAGGTAACTTTTTTAGATGTGGTACCAAAATTGACGGTGAATGGCATGAACAAAATTGATATTTGGAGTGGAACCACATGAGCTCTCAGGTCTATATTCCATGTTATAAATAGTTCACACATAATGAAGAATTTTATTTTTAGGGTCAAGCAGTCATTATACTTCAGCAATTTCCACCCGTGAAAGTTCCTCAATAAAATCTAGTTGATACTCCAACCTTTTGTTCTTTAGAAACTGCGTAGTTGTCCTCTATGTCTTTAATAAATTCTTTTTTGAGATGATTTATTAAGTATAAGAATCTTATGCTTGGCTTTAATTTTATTATTATTCCTATTCAACTCAGCTTTAATTCTGGCACAGTGTTGCTGTACTTAATATAGGAGTGAGGTTTTCCAACTAGAAAGTTCTTGCTCAAGTTCTTGTATGTAAGAATACATTAGGTTATTTCTTCTGTTTCTGATCACAAGAACATCTTTTTTAGATTAAAAAAATAGACTATGCTTAAATATATCTCTTTAAGTTTTTTTATCAAAGGTGCTAAGCCCTTTTTATTACTTTAGCCTATCTTTTATTAAGTGTATGTGCTGAGTTCAGATTTAACTGTTGATTTAAGCCCTCTGCGGCCTTGATAAAAGTGATACATGGACTAGGTATATGCCTTCTCTAGACTTTCTTGTTGTTATTGTGTTATGGTATCTGTGTCTCTATCAATTTGTTCCAAAACGTATTTAGACAAATATCCTAGTCTTACATAGATTTCTGTAGACTTCCTTAAGTATACTTTAGTTACCTTATATAAATTAGGTAGATCTGTTGATAATGATTGACTAATAAAAATTCAGCTTTTTTAATTTCTTTTCTAGACTGTAAAGTTTTAGGAAAAAACTGATAATATTTTCTAGAATCTTGGTGCAACATTATTTGAGTTTTTTAATGAAAAGGTTTAGCATGGTGCTCTAAGGTCATCTGAAATCGAATATATTATGGGTAGTCTAGTTAACATATGTATCACTCCAGTTCTGCTCCCTAATTGTAAGAGACAAGTAAAGTATATTTTTTATTAGTGTAACAGGTTAGTGAAAATAGCAGCAGCCTGGACTTAATTTTTATGGTTAACAAGTTTCATATCCCTTTAACCAAAACCAAGTAATTTGCAATGGGTTTTAGGTAGTCCAACTGGATTATGAAATAGGTACAGGGACATTTTCTATTGAACCTAAGCAATGTTGAAAAGTCTTACAATTATATTTCAATTTACTCCTTCCAATATAAGCCCAACGGGGTGAACTGATTTTCAATCACCCATCCTACTAATCAAAAATAAACTCGTGGTGTGTTACGTTCCCCTGATGTGAGCATCACGTTGTTATGCTCACTTGCTTACTATGTTTTATACTAACCTTAGAGACTAGTGACAACATCTCCAAAATTGGGTCTAAACCTGCTATGCTTTTTAAGGGGCCTGAGTATTCACAATATTACTATTGAAGTGGCTTGACAGACTGTCTTAAATATTACAGAAAGCATTTAATATCTTCATATGAAAATTAAAATCACTAATAAAATAATTGAGATTTAACTGTTAGGCTTCTGTTTTTTGCATGATGATGCTGTGCTAAAGAATTTAAAATCATTACTTAAAGCTTCCTAAGATACACAACAATTAAATTTATTTTTGAGTGTTAAGTCACCACTTAGGTCCCACAGCTAGAGAATATGTCCTATGGTAAGTATGGTGAAATGGACTTATTGAATTCAAGTACCAAAACGAGATATAGAATTAATAACTTAACTTTATTGTAGTATAGAATAGGGTTATAATGTCCCAATTAACAATATAAACCCCATAAGAAAACGGATTAATAAATTTAATAAAAGGGAAATCTGGGTTTTAGGCTTTTGGTAAGGAAATGCAATCCAGATTGTATAATGCCTTTGAAGCATATATTGATAGGGCGAAAAGGTAGGGTGAGTGTACCAAGTGGATGAGACTGTGTATCACTTAGATCAATTATTGAAAAATTTCTTAAATATTACCTTTTCTTACAAGGCCTCTTTATTTACTGCATCGAGTGCCACTTAGAGTAATGGCCACCTGACATTTAAATGGTCCTTCATTTCAAAAAGAGGATTTTATCTTAGGGTATCTTAGGCTCAAATTGGTCTTATTGAACTTTACTAGTATAAGGTTGAGCCTTACTAACTATTGATTTTCTGTATGATTGATCAATGTGACTTCTTTAACCTTCTTCTTGGGTCTACACATCAATTCTGTCATGGGAGCTGAATGGTCAATATTCTTCTCATCATGTCTGATATCTTGATATCTGACATCACACCCTTTAAGAATGTTGGGAAAGGAGTATGGACACGAGAATCAGCTATGTATGCAATTGATAGTTACTCCAGTTTCAAAAGTTTTAATTGAGTATTTGTCAAGTTTATAGGTTATAACGTATGGACCAACCCAGATAGAATTTTATTTCCGCCTTGGGGCGCTATATAATTGTGTAATTACAAGACTAAATCCAAAATCTAAAAAATGGGTAAAGGTTAAAGAGATACAGTTGCTGCTTGGCTTTCACTTTTAACCATATTGGCTAGCTTTGTCATTAGTTTTGTATGAAGTTTTATGATCATCTATGTCGATCTTCATTGCACTCTCTCAGGCTCTTTGTATTATCTTTGGTAACTTCATGAGCTAATGAGATTAATCCTAGGTTTTCTTCCATATAAAGCCTTGAAGGGTAACAATTTGATGATTTGATGGAAACTTATCATGTAAGTTATCAACGCAATTGGGAGATATTGGTCCCAGTGCAATGGATTGATAGTGGCCATCTTGTGTAATACTGAAACTAGCGTTCCATTGCTCTTTCTACATTTCCCATTAGTTGATGGGTTGTAGGGCGCTGAAAATAATTTTGATTCTCATTCTTGTAGCTAACATTATTGCAACTCTTGAAGTAAAGTTTTTTCCATTGTCACATAGCAGTACCTGAGGGCATACATACCTGTTGAATTTTTTGGTATAAAAGGCTAGCTTTAGCCTTGGAGGTATGCGCGGGAATGGCAATTGCTTTAACCCACTTCATGAAGTAGCCTATTCCTACAATGTTGTATCAATTTCTTATTGTGGATTCAGGCAGTGGGCCTATGACGTCTAAACTGACGGTATGAAATGGTTGCTAAAGGGTCATTGGCTGATATGTGTACTTGACCCTATACAGCGTTTCTTTTTGCAAATAATGCAAGCATCTAAAAAATCCACTTAAGAGTCCAATACTTCTTCCCAATAGTAGCAATACTTGATCCATTTTGTAGGTTTTCCTGGCTCCTTTATGTCCTAAGGTATTGTGAGCTTCCATTATAACAGGTTCCATTCTGAAGATCACATGTAAGATAGTCAGATAGTTTCAAATTTCTCAGATAGTAATCTGTTAAGAACTTTCATATTTCAAGTGTCTCATTTTAGCATACTTTTGCTGGTTCATATTCTTCCTCCCAAGAGTCTGCCTTATCTTGTAAATGATGTAACTGTTCAACTTTTCTATTGTCTAAATGTTTATAGTGGAGGTTGAGTTAGTCCATCTATGTTCATATGCTTCGTCCAAGATCAATAAATGATGTTTGTGACATGGTTCTGAAGTTTGATAGCCCAGAGGCCTAACCTTTCTGTTCAATCTTTCATGTTTTACAACTAATTTAAATAGGTGTGGCCTGTAACAACTGTAAAGTTAATACTTTACAAGAAGGGACAGGGATGTTTCAATATCAGGAGAAAAGCTAAGCACTCTTTATCTATACGCTATAATTTTTTCTCAGCTTTGGAAAGCGTTTTGCTTAATATGATACTGGCTGGTCAATGCCTTCATCACCAGTTGTGAGAGTATGTCTTCTATGGCTAAGTCAAAGGCGTATGTAAATAGGATAAATGGCTTTCCATAATCTGTATGTCATCAATCAGCTTTCTCTTCTACAAATCCTTCATCTTAAATGAAATTCTTTGCTCTACTCACCACATGAAAGGGGTGTTTTTGGCAAGCAAACGGATTAGAGGTTCAGAGAGATGAGAAAATTAGGGAAAACGATTGTAATATCTAATTATTCCTAAGAATACATATATATCTTGGAGAATCTTAGGCCCAGGCATCATTTGAGATCTTATATTATGTGGTTATTTCCCATTAAAACGCAGTGGGAGCATTTCATAATCCCTGAGGGAGCTGGGTAGGTTGGGATAAACCTTCTATGCATATCAACGCAAATTTTTCTTGGTTCTTTGGTGGCAGATCCATCTGCCAATATCCACTGGAGAGGTCCATCTTGGAGAAGAAATTTGGTAGGAGATTTAGACCAGAGCATCATCATTTTTATATCAGATTGCTGTCCTTCTTAGTAGTGCTGTTTAGCTTTCTGTAATCCATCTCTTTTTTGTTACACCATTTTTCTTCTTTATGAGTAACATTGGGGACGACCATGGACTCTGGGATGGCAAAAGTAAACATGCATCCAATAACTGCTTGAGCTCAATCTTCATATATTGCTCCTCTACCTTTGACTCCCTATATGGCTTTAATCAGATTAAGTTTAATTCTCATACGTTTAAACTATGTATCCAGTCTTTCATGTGACCATAATCAACATCTAGTGTGAATAAAGCATCTTGATAGTCTTCAAGTTTATGCAATTTATTAAGTCTCTTCTGATTTACCTTATCAAATATTAGGACTTTTTTGGCACAAATTAACATATCAGCAGATAGGCAAAAATAAAGATGAGTACTAATAAAATGTACCTTGTTGACTTCAGCAAAGGGAAATAAGAGTCCATTATCAATCTTTTGATGTTTCTTAAGTAAAATACTTTGGTTGTTTTTATTATCTGTAATAGCTCAATAAGACTCTGATAAGCTGGATCATGGACTCCTTGTAAAACTATTGTTTCAAACCTACTTACTCCATTGACACTAGTAATATGTAGCAAGAAGTTCATGGGTATACTCAGGTTATTTTTGTAGAAACCACACTTTTCTCTTGGACTGATTTTTACCTCATCAGTAGCAAAAAATGGTATGCCTTCTTCTGCATCTACTGAGTTGGGGAGATTTTTATATTTCTTCTAGTAATAGAATATTGCCAAGGTAAATTAGAGCTTGGTGCTTGACCAGACAAGAGTAATCCTTTTTGTTGAACTAAATTATCTGGTAAAAAGGGAGTATCATGATTGAGGAGTGATAAGTAGCTTTTATAGTAAAGACTTTTCATGTTTGACCATAAAATTGTCCATATAAGTATATTATACTGGCTATTGTCCAGGGAAATATCAGAAGCTAAGAAAACTAATTTGTAACTCAATTTGGCAGGGATAAATTTGCGCCTATCGCCTTGGGTTTTTTTTTTGGACTGGAAGTGCTATATTCTCAAGTAGATTAATTTGAGGTGAACTTGATCTTCTTGATGAGACGAGATGAGACAACCTTGATAGGTGATCCCATATCCAGGATAGCCATAACTCATACCTTCTAGATTACTACTTCCACTTTGGTGATGGTTCCTCCAAATTTTGGTGGGAGGAAATACATCTCTTTTAGGCGTAATGTCAATTGAGCTTTCAGGCAGTCTCAGGATATATCTTCTTGATCTCCAGTAGACTGTTCACAGTTGAGATGGTTTATATCAATAGGTCAAGATATTGAACAGAGTTTTTAGATGTATCAATTTATTCTGGGACACCTGATAGCCTGACTGTGGTAAGTGCCTTTGTGAACCTGGGCGTTGTTATTATTTTATGGCATTAAAGCAGTCCAGAATAGTGATCTCAGTGGGTGTACATAAAATTTAATAGCCTGTGTCCTCGTAACCCACTTCATAGTCATCTCTGGAATTGTTCTCAATGCACACAAGATGAGTGATTGGCAATGTTCCACATTCAGATTTTTAGGATGTCAATTATAGAGGTATCTGCCCCTAAGCTGACCTTCCTTATCCCTGTAAGCAAGGATAGGGTTCATCTTAAAACACATATCTTTGATAAAGGTTGTTTTTGCAGTAGATACACCCAGGTTTCTCCTCCTTCTTAGTCTTTTCTTCTTCCACAGTATACTTCTGGTGTTTTGATAAAGCTTTTTGAGAGGTCTCTGGCTTGTGTATATCAACCGCATTGAGAAGAGCTTCTTTAATGCCTTAGACAGAGTTGAATCTTCACTTAACAGATGTGACGTACATGGCTAAATCAGGGTTACTATGTAAAGCAGCAACAACGGCAGCTACAGCATTGCCTAATGTATGAATCTTTGAAGTCAACAGCGTTTGGGACTCAATATAAAAGCAATCAAAAAATTTTCAAGGTTATATTTCAGCGTAGCATAATTCTCATGATGGCCTGTTTATTCATACTTAAGCTTTTCTTGAACCTGAGTTCTTTAATGAGCGCTTCCTTTACTTCTCTCCAGGTGTGCAGGTCGTCCATATGTGGAACCAAACCTCTTGAGCCATGCAGCTAAAACAAGATAAAACTATGCTTGAACTCTTGATGATCAGTTGCACCTTCCATCGTAGCTTTATGACAAAGAGGAAGGGTACAATACTCCTTTCGCCAGGTGTAAACTTGTACTTGAAGCTAGATTAAAGGTAGTGTTTTACAATCCCTGATGAATTTTACCCTGGGAGCTTCAGATTCAGTAATTTCAATATGGGTATCAATCAGTTCAACTTGACGTGAGAGTTGACATATTTGAATCTGTAGAGGATTGAGATGCTGATCCATTTCCTCCAGAGTAGGTCTTGGTGTGACATATAGAACAGTAATTCTACTTTCTAGGATGACTTTATCATTCTTCAAGTTCTTCATGCGGCTGTCCAGATAATGAATTTGTTGATAGCATATGAGTGGTAAATTTGAAGGAGTTTGTTCTCATTCTTTATTACTCTAACGCACAGAGACAGGTCCTTCTTTATCTCTTTGCATTCAGTGCTCCAAGAAAGCTTGTCACTCTTGTCCTTCAGTTCTTCTGTAAAAGAGTATAGCATTTCTCAGATTCATTGAGGCAATGGTAAAACGATTGATTTTTTCTCAACTAGTTGATTTGCATCTCATGTCACTCTACAATTTGTTGAGTCATTTGGTATAGGAAATAGTAGATGCCTGAGTCACATGGGATGCCAGATCCTGCTCAACATGGACCATTCAAGAAATGTTGTTGAATTGTATTATCATAGCTTGGAGATTCATTGAGTCTCCAGATCATCAAATCATCATAGGGCTTGCTCTGTATGGTCCTTTAGGAGCTTAATCTGTTCTTCCTTAAAAATAAAGGCTAGTGGAATCTTAGGCCACCATGTCACTATGAGCTTTGGCGTCTTATATTCAGTTTTCATGGGCAAAGGTATCAATTAATCTCTTGGTATTTCAAGGCTCTATAACGTCCTTTCAGAAAAGCTTAATAGCTTCCTCCACATATTTGATAACACTGGTATCATTAGTCCACATTTGATTATGAAGCTGAATGATGTAGGAACAGTTCTCTTCAATCAAACAGTGGACTTACCCTATATTTTATGATGCTAAGTTATACCTGTTAGTAGACCCTCTGTAAGTCCCTTTGGGGATTTATATGATGGTAAAGTTCATCGTTGTGGACTCCTAACAAATGCAAAAAATGGTATAGAGCAGGGTGTATGAATTTCATAATATAGAGCGATAAATTTGCAATTGAGCTGTATATCTTTGGGATAACATTTGATTCATATAGGTTCATGAGAATTCCTTTCCACAGTTGCCCTTTTATGGCTGGCTCTTTCCCTGGGTTAATGACTTCAAAAAAGTAATTTTTGAACTCCTTCATTGGAAATTTATGTCAGGTGACAAGATTTGTGAATCTATATTGGATTTTCTTAAACTTTATAGATGTGACGATGGGTGGACTTCCCATTCAGTCATCTTCTTCCCTATTTTCGTTATGCGCCCAGAATAGTACACTATCAATTGGTGAAATAACTAGTGACATATTTTCTAGTATTAAACGCCCCCCCCAAAGCAAAGTCAGACAATCCCTTGGAGCCAAGGCCAAAACCCCTCAAAGTCACTGATGACCTCTCTAAGGTTATTGTCAGAAAATGGGTTCTGGCTTTTCCTGCCAGGGCTGAGAAAATAGTTTGTCTGAGGCGGAAAATCTGGCGAAAATTTTTATCAAAATATCCAGAAAATCACACAATACAAAGTTATGGAATTTAGCCTAATATATAAAATTTCAATTTCATAGAAAGTGGAGCTTTTACCCTAAGATCAGAGTTTGATAATTACTTGATAATTTAATATTTGGGTAATCATCACAAACCTTTCCTTTAAATTTTAGACCACAGCTGAGGAAGAATTTTCTTTTCTCAGATACTCAGATAAATTCAATAAACTTTAGTAATTTTTGTGAACGCTTTCCCATACTTTTCTCATCATTTTACAAAAGGATACATCATTTAGAATTTTAGTGATGGCTGGAGTCCGTTTTCCGCTCTGGTTTGGTTTGGTTCCCCAGTGGGACGTGAACCCTCCCCACACTCTGTAGCTTATTCCTCCCACACCTTGGCCTATTCCACTGAATCCAATGCGTCTTATTTCACCACTTTCCACCCCAATTCTTATGCCACCTTTTTCATCTATCAGGGACTCTTTTATCTGATGGTTGTGGTCAGTTTGGTGTGCGTTATTCTCTCCAAAACTATATCGAAAAATAATCCAAATCACCTGGGATGTTGCTTCATTTTTTGGGTCACTTGGCCTTGTTGTTACATTTTTGGCCTGGTGCTTTACCTTCCGCTACCTATTGCGCTCCAGTTTAACTGACATTAACTGAGAAAGCCCTTGATTTTTTGTGAGTTTCTTCTAATGCTGGGTGGCTAGAGTTAGCCCAACCCTCTCAGAGTTGTCACCCATTGAAGCGGTTCACTAGGTTGTTACTTTTGTATCCCATCTATACTTGGTTGTTACCTTCTTTAAAGGGTGTGCTGATATGTTGTGCGGCTCTCCTCACTCAAGACGCTCATACAGTTTGCAGTCCGGCCACTAGCAGCCTCACACTTCACTACTCATAAAATTTCAAATTTAAAAAGGAGATCTTTAACAAGTTGTCCAGCCTTAGGGCCCGCCAGAAGTCTCAAGGCAAGGATTTAGCTGACGTCCTCCTTTTCCAGCCTCTGCTTCATGGAATTTTTAAATGGGAGCTCACCAATAGTTACCATCCGCTGGTGAGAATTATAGCTCTCTCCTGGAATCTCTTCCAATGTTAGTACCACTTTGTTAAGCCCCACGAGTTTCCCCCTGCTACCTTTGAGGATTATAACTACTTTTCCCACTTGGCCCAAGAAGACCTCACTACAGCTCATTACTTGCACCTGTTTCAAGAGAAAGCATCAAGGTTAGAATCTCATGAGCAGTTGAAAATGGCCCTCCTCCACAAGTCCCTAAATAATATTGGTGCTGCCCTTGGCATATGGGATAAACCTCCTCCCTCCTTATCTGTGATGTGCTTCATCCCTTCATCCCTGTTATCTAACAGCCTCTGTGCTGCCAAGCCTAATTGCACTGTGGAATTTCAGATCTTAGAACTTGATGACTTCATCACTGTGGGGCACCAGCAGGTATCATACCCCATGGGGACATATCCAGCTGAGACACTGGACGTTATGGATACTTCCAACTTGATCTTAGAATACCCCCATTCTGTACTCTCACAGTATCACTTGGAACCAGCAGAGAGATCGCTGGGAGGTGAGACTGAAACCTCTGTTATAGGTGAGGTCTCCTCACTACTGCCCTGCACTGCCAATCTCCATAGAGTACCCCTCGCTTTTGTCCTCAAAAGTGGAGGGGGTTATTAAATCTACCCTTTTGATACAGAGCATTCACTTTGCTAGAGCCACGGACCCTCAGTTGTCTTTTTTAGAACATATTCCTTCTTTCCAATCTGTCATACCAGTTGACCCAGTTGAACAACTCTTCCCTATCACTCCAAAGTCAACTATCAGGGTAGACCCCATCCAGAAATGGTAGAGATCTATGAGAAGATGATATAAGAGGAGCTCTTCGTGGTTGACCCCACCAAAAACTTAGCTTTTTTAACTGGTTTAGATTTTTGTTAAGGATCTCTCTCCTGAAGAACAAGAGCACTAAGCTACCCTACATTATTCAAGTCCTGTGGGAAACTCACTGGCTATGTGAAGTCATATGCTGTGGATTCCTCATGGGTTACTCTCACTTATACTCCGCCCTCTGGTCTTGGAGCCATCCTGTCCACCCTTGTCTCTATGGAAAATAAACCATTTTCTGCTTACATCTTGTTCATGGCTACATTGCCCTCTGCGAAGAAGAATTTACAAGCGCTCACTTTGGTGGACACTGGCGCTACTGAAAACTTCTTTATATAAGAGCTGGCGGAGGCCCTGGATACACCCCTAGGGGCTGGTCAGTTTGTGAAGGGCGGTGCATCTCAAACCATTCCAAGTTATCAAGTTCGACACCTGTTCCCTTTGTTGCAATAAATGGGTACTTTGTGGAGAGCTTCTGCTTGATAAATAACCTCCTATACCCTGTAGTTTTGGGGGATGGCTGGTGAAGCCAGTTTGACATCTACACTAACTTCCTGGACTCTACCATGCATGCAAAATTCCCTTGAGGAATCAAGGTTACGATCCCTTTCCTAGAAGAGAGTGCAACGGCGCTCCCTAGAAGGTGGGGCCCCTCTCCTAAGGGGGGCCTAGCCTCTATTCAACCAAATGATACCCTGACCCCCACACTTATCCTGTCTGATTGCATACGCATATACGCTGACCTGGTTGATATACCAAGGCTACCCACTCCCTGAGCGCACCAAGTTTGACTTTAAGTTTAAGTTGAACGTGACCTCATCAATATATCCTCATCAATTTATCCCTTGTCTCTGAGGGAGGAGGCTGCCTTGGATGTCTGGGTTGATGACATGCTCTCTAAGGATCAAGTCTTATAGAAATCCTCGCCAGTGTGCTCCCTCCTCCTACGTGTAGAAAAGTCTGATGGCTCACTTCATCCCTGCGTAGATTATGGCAATCTGAACAACGTGACAGTGCATGATCCCCATCTGCTCCCTTTTGGACAACATACTGCCCGCTACGTGGAGAAGGTGATGGTTTTCAGAAAGCAAGACATCCTTAACGCTTTCAACCAGATTCTCATTTAAGAAGGCCACGAGTGGTTGACCACTTTTTGTACTTGGAAAAGCATCTACTATTCAGGTTTATGCCGTTTAGTTTGAAGAACGCCTCTCCTGCTTTCAGAGGCTCATTGATGCTGCATTTGGAGACCTTATGGAAACCTGCGCAATTGCATACATGAACGACATACTGGTCTTCTTCCCAGATCAGAGTCCCATTTTCGCCACTTTGTATCTGTCATGTAGAGACTTTCACAGGCAAACCTTACAATTAAGGCTAGCAAGTGCTAGTTCTTCCGGTCCCAGGTTAATTTTTTAGAACACATTATCTTCTCCCACAGCCACATGATTTCCCCAGATAAAGAAGCAGCCATCTGCAATTGGGCCACTCCTTCACCTCTCACAGAGTTACGCAGCTTCCTTGGGATGTGTAACTTTCTCAAGAGGTTCACCCCCCAGCTCTAAAAGTTTACGCCACTTTCTACACCGCTTCAGAGAAAAAGGTTTTCAGTTAGATTACAAAATGTAACGCCGCGTTCCATGCTGTCAAGTCCATACTTTTGTCCATCCCTGTGTTGGTACATGCAGAACCCAACCGCCCATTTATTGTTGCCCCAGATGCTTGAAACTTTGTGGTGGTAGTAGTTCTGTTGCAGAAGGAGGAGGATTGATTTGAATGGCCTGTTTCTTACTTTTCTAAAAATATGACCCTGGTGCGGCTCAACTACGCAATATATGATTAGGAACTTCTTTTTGGTGTTGAGGCGTTACAACATTGGCGCCACCATTTGCATGAGTCCAAATGTACTTTTATTGTCCGTTCTGACCATAAGGCGTTAATGTACTAATGCGCTCACCAGAAGCTATCCCCTCACCAGTCCCAGTTGTTTTAAATCTTGTCAATTTTTGATTTCCAATATGTCTTTGTTAAGGGCACCCAGAACCTGTTACCAGATGCCCTATCCTGGAACACCGCTTTTGTCCCTGAACCAGCACTAGTTGATGCCCACAATACCCAGGTGTTAATTAAGCTGGAACAGGTGAAGGAGAGCCTACTGACTGATACCTCATTCTGATTATTATGGAACCTTTGGAAGGGGATGATGATACCCCTGCCCACGTTAGGTTTTTCCAACCCCTGTCAGCTGATTACAATAAAATGAAGCAGGCCTGCCATAGAAATGGCGAACCCCTGGAAAAAAGCTACCAGTTGTTAGATTGGATCATCCTCCATCAGGCAAGTGGTGAGTACCACCTATACCCCTGCATGAGGAAGTGATCCGCAAATCACATGATCCTTCAGCTGCTGGACACCCTGGCAAGGTAAGATGATTGAGTTGGTCCGCCGCTCCTACAGTCGGAAGGGTATTGCTGCAGATGTGTCAAAATTCACTGTCTTGTTTGCCGTGTAAAAGGTCAAAGTCTAGCCTAAAGAGTGCTGGGTTGCTTGTTCCCCTCCAAGCTGCGGAGGGCCCTTAAACATCAGTGTCTGTCAATTTTATCATGGAACTCCCCTTGTACCAGGGCTATGATGCAGTAATGGTTGTAGTGGATCATTCCAAAAAGATGGCCCATTTCATCCCCTGCAATACCACCATTAATTTAAATGAGACAACCTGCCTCTTTGTAGACAACATTTTTTGTTTACATGGTCTTTTCAAGGAGTTTATCAGAGATTAGGGCCCACAATTCACTGCTCAGTTTTGGGAAGCCCTACCTTTCATCTTAGGCATCAGCCCCTGTCACTCCACAGCCTTCCACCCTCAGTAAGATGGGCAAACAGAGAGGGTGAACGAAGGTTTGGAGTAATCCTTGCGTAGTTATTTCAACGCTGAACAGAACAATTGGGCCTTTCACCTCCAGCTGGCGCAATTTGCCTATAATACCTTACCTATACCTCTACAGGCACTTCCTCTTTTTTGCAAACTATGGTTACAACCCCAGATTCAACCTAAGTCCTCATATTGAGTCCACTATCGTTGCTTCCAATGAGCGCACTAAAGAGCTCAGGGACATACATCAGGCAGTGAAGAACCATCTTGGTGATGCTGTGAGGGTCTACAAAGCATATGCTGACTGCAAGCACCACAAAGGACCTTAGTAAAAGACTGGTGACTTTGTCATGGTCAATGCCAAGAACCTCAACCTGAAACAACCCTGACGCAAGTTAGGCCCCAAGCGTGTTGGACCCTTTAATATCCTTAAGAAGGTTGGCCCATCAGCTTACCAGGTTGACTTACCACCTCAATAAAGGCGTCCATCACCTTGCATGAGTGCCTCCTGACCTAATTTGATGGTCCCATGCTACCTCTCCCTAATCCTGACATAGTGGATTGTGAAACCCAATATGAGATTGATTCCATTCTGGCTTATCACCTATCTCAACGCCGCCTACAGTATTTGGTGTCCTGGAAAGGTTATAATGAGATGGTGAACAGCTGGGTATAATATAAAGACATGATCAACGCCCAGGACCTAATTCATAACTTTCATGCTTAATTTCCATATGCTTCAGGACCTGCCAACCAAGCCTCCTTAGCCACCATGAAGCTACCTAACCCCCATAAGAATTTTTTCTTGGCCAATGAACCCTCAGGTGGTGAAGAACCCCATCCAAGTGCAGAGGGTGATGTAACAGCTAGTGAGATATCTCCTGGTACTACACACCCCGCCAAAGCAAAGTCAAACAAGCCCTTGGAGCCAAAGCCAAAACCCCTCAAAGTCACTGATGACCTCTCTAAGGTTATTGTCAGAAAATGGGTTCTGGCTTTTCCTGCCAGGGCTGAGGAAAATAGCTTGTCTGAGGTTCAAAATCTGGCGGAAATCAACCAAAAAATATAGAAAATCACATGATATGAAGTTATGGAACTTGGCTGAGTATAAAAAAAATCTTGATTTCATTGAAAAGTGGAGCTTTTACAGCTCAGATCAGATTTTAATAATTTCATGGTAATTTATAATCATTGGGTAATCATCATAAACCTTCCATTTAAATTTTTTACTACAGCTGAGGAGGGCTTTGTTTTTCTTAGATACTCAGATATTTTTTAAATAAAGTCTAGTGATTTTTGTGAACAGTTTCTCATACTTTTCTGATCATTTTACAAAAGAATACGTCAGTCAGAAGTTCAGAGATGGCTGGAGTCCATTTTCCGCTCTTTTTTGGTTCCCCAGTGAGACGTGAACACTCTGCCCACTCCACAGCCTATTCCACCTACTCTTTGGCCTATTCTGCTGACTATGCTGCGTCTTATTTCTCCGCTTTCCACCCCAATTTTTATGCCACATTTCCCAACTCTCAGGAACTCTTGTATCTGATGGTTGTGAACAGTTTTTGTGTGATTTTTGCTCTCCAAATTATATGGAAAAATAACCCAGAGTGCCTGGGACATTGCTTTATTTTGTTAGGTTACTTGGCTTTGTTGTTACACCTTTAGCCTGGTGCTTTCCCTTCCGCTACCTCCTGCTCTCCAGTTTTCCTGGAAATTGGGTTATCTTCCATGGTGTGTTCAAAAAGATGCTGGTATCATTAAGCGTTGGCTGAGCCCCATGTAGCGAGCAGTAGCCTGTGGACTCCATTTTTGAGTTCAATGATGCTATGCCCAAAAATACTGATAGTCAATACTTAAAGCTTTCTAAGACGCATGAAAAATATTACTTATTTTAAGGTTGCCAAGTCACTGCTTAGTCCTATTATCTTAATTTATCTACCCTATAGTAAGTACAGTAAACTATACTTATTGAGGTCAAAAACTAAAGACAATATATAGAAGTAATGAGATATAAATTTTATTGTAGTAGAAATTAGGGCTTTTATATGTCACTTTTTACAATATAAACCCCATAAGTAAAAGGATTAAAAATTCATATAGTGGGAAATCTGGATGGGAGGCTCTTGATCTGGCAATGAATACCAGATGCATAATACCTTTGTGGCATACTTTTTATAGGGCAAAAAGATAGGTTGAATGTATCAAGTTAGATGAGACTTAGTATCACTTAGGTCAATCATTGAGAAGATTATTGATTCTTCTCCTTTTGTGAATTCATCTTAAATTTACTGTCATGAGTGTCACCTAGAGTAATGGTTACCTAACATTCTGATGATCCTTTAATTAAATATGCAGGATTTCATCTTGGTATATCTTCAGCTTAAATTGGTCTGACAGAGTTTTTCTAGTATTGATTTGAGACTCACCAACTATAAATTTTTCGTTTTTTTAATCAATGTGACTGCTCTAATCCCTTTCTTTGGTCTAAGCGTTGAATTTGATGTAGGAGTTGAATGGTCAATATGCTTTTCATCATGTCCAATATCCTGATATCTGATATTAACCTTAAAACAAAAACTTATTCAAAATAGTCCCTCTTTGAGATTTTATACATTTTTATAAATGCAATGTAAACTTTAAAGAAACACAAAAATATTGGTTATAGGTTTAGGGTACATTAAAACACTCACCAAATGAACTAAAGAAAGGAGGTGATGTAGTTTGATTTAAAACTGATAATAATTTTGCCCTAATATACTGGTTCTAAAAGCTGTTAAAAAGTCTCAAACAAGTTATTTGATCTTAAAAGCCATAATTAAATGCCTATTTTGTGCCATCATATCTCAATAGAGGTCTAGTGCAATAACTTGTACTGAAAGTTTTGTTTTAAATTTTTTAGAATGGATACCAATCATCATTCATGGTATTTTGTGAAGGATTATACTGAGAATTTAATAACGACTTCTGTGTTTTATTTTTTGAGTCAAATGACTAATATAAGTAGAAGCTGTCCAAGGCCAAATTCATATGTTTTATAGATAGTTCTTTAATATGTGCTTTAGTTTTTTGGCTCTAATCTCTTTGTATATTGCTTTTGTTCATTTTTATGTTTAACTGTGTTTTATGCATAAGTATGTTGCCTTTGATCCATTAAAAGGCTTTTGGTAAGCTTTTTAATTATTTAGGCTCACTATTAAAATAGCATCAATACATCAAAAAAATATTTAATTTACTCAATTAACTATAGTCCTCACTAGCAGATACCAGATAATCATCCCTTTATTCAATGCTGAAACTTTTTAAGATCTCCTCAAACTATAAAAAAAGGTACAACTCAGTTCATTCCATAGTTGCCTAGTCTTCTGATTCTTTTAAATTACATTATCTTTTTTATACATAGTCTTTTAAAATTAACTATTTTTGACCAACATTGTAAATAATTTTGTGCAATTTAAATTGCCCATATTGTGTAATTTTCCATTGTGTTTCAAATCCAGATTCAGTGATACAATTTTGATATTGACCTAATTGCACTCAAGTAGATAGTTTTAATAAGTAATTTTCCTTGTAATGCTTTATATATGCTCTTTCTCTTGTCCTTTCTGATTTTTAAAGGTTATATGTAGTTCTGGAATAGTTTCTATGTAGAACTATTGAAAAGAATATTTTCTTTGATTTTATCATGCTTTATACTATCAGAGATGCTGATGTAATGCTACTATTTTACAAATATATCTTTGTTACTTCTCAGTGTGATTAGTTTAGTATCAAATAAAATTGAGCTTTTACTTTATGATTTGAAAAATTCTGTCTGAAACTCTCTTTTAGTTTTTTATATTCGTTGTTTTTAAATTGTATCCAAACAATTTCCCTACCCAACCAAGCTTTCCTTTATGCTGATGTTATAATATGGCTTTGTTGCTGATTGTTTTTGGAAATTAACTGCACAAGTTCAGTTATATGCACAATTTGCATTGAAAGATATTAATATATAGGATAATAGTATAGAAACTATTATTCATAACTGAATAAATAAACCAGGTTAAGATGTGGTCCAACGCTAAACTTGAATTGTTCCACAAAATGCTGATTATGATGACAATTAGGGACTTCTTCCCTCTTCTAGCCAAATTAAATCAACTCTTAGATTCAGAGATTCTTGGCCTTTGTTTCCATCATACTAGTTAGTGGAGATCTGCTTCAAAGGTCTGCTTCTCTTATAAGGGTATCCAAACCTTTCTCTTTATCATACAAAAGAGTCAACAATTATTGTGCTACAATAGTAATAAACTGAAAATGAATAGAACTTATTACTGGTATATGATCCACTTTATTATTGTAAAACAATAGGGAATTTATAAGAGAATTCAGTGCCCAACTATTCTGTTGGTGCCTCAGTAAGGAAATGGTAGCTGTTGCCATTAAATTTCCCTTTAAGGTCTCTTCCAGCAATAGTCTACTACATTTAGCTAAGGATTACTCCATTGACCATCCCAGAGACCTAAAAATGGAAGAAGCAAGAAAATGTGTCCCTAATATTTCTGCTCAATCACAGGGAACTAACCATATTTGGATAATAAACTGCTTAGATAATAAACTCTTTACCTGTTTTATATCAGGTTGTAAACCAACTGATTGATTTTCTAGTTGCAGATGGCATCACTCACCTCATAAAACTCCTAAATAATTTTCCAATAAGTTGGTGATGAAACCTGACCAATCCCAGTTAATATATTTAATAGTTAATCAATGATCAGCTATCAGATACTTCAATTTCATCTGCTACTATGCCTGAAAAGACCTTAGACATATGCATGGATCAACCCTCAGTGGATCCAAACCTAGAGGATTAACTAAAAATCTGCTGATATTATTGAACTGGTATCAAAATCAACCAATATCCAATTCATTCACTAGTGGGAATTATCCCCTAGTGAACCAGCAGATTCTTCAACCTATGAAGCTTGAAATATGGACAAAATACTAACAGCTGACATAAACCACTAAGTTAATTTTAAAGTAGATAAGTTATTGTACAATCTTAATCTATGATGTTGTCTTTATTTATTCTTGCAATGCTTGTTAATTTAATCATATTATATATATTTATATATCTTTTCAATGTATAGCTTCTCCACCAAGATATTTTTTAATTTTGTGAAACTAACTGATTGGTTCCTTTAGCTTGTTATAGCATGACAGCTAAAGATCATCAGCTTCTACATTTTTACAAAATTTTTACTGAATAAGTATATCCTTTCATAAGAAGCTGTACTTTCTTTGCAACTTTTAAACGTTCTTAATATCTAGGCTTTGCTCACTGTTAGTGTCTTTATCTTTACCAGAGGTTACTGCATTATCATTTTTACAATGTTCACATACTTTTAAATTTATCATCAAGTCACCTTTACATTATGGTGCCATACTAATAGTTTAGTTTTCTTTATCAATCTAGATTTTTGCCCTATGCATAGGCTGAGTAGTCTTAGACCTTATAAAAGGTATATCAATATTTTAAGGACTTGTCTTTTTAGGGCACATTATTCATAAACTATGTTTACTTATCGATTGTTAATTTAGTTCCACGTGAATAATTATCCACCTAGTCTACTCAAGTTTGCACTACAATATATGAAAATTAAAGTTGCATCAGCCATATTATCTATTCGTTAAAACATAGTTGTCTTGCTTGTGAATTTGCCACTTTTGATGACATGCTATAAAAGTGTGGCTATCACCAATCAAGTTGACTTTGCCATTTCTATGTTCTCCGGTAGATTGATGCTTGTTGTTTACAGCTGACATTTTCTCTAATGATTATATTACTAAGTAGCTTTTTATATGCTTTATTGTTTCTATTCTCACAGGGTTCTTAACAGTTTTAAAGGAGAGTTTTAATAGACTTTAAGATCTATCTATAGTATAATGTGTTGATTTGACTTTCCTATTTTGCTTAAGTGTTTTTATTTCAGCTATATTGTTTATTAGACAATGGAGCAGAGAGATTCCTTATCCTCTGTTATTGTCATAAAGCAAGTTAGTTCTGTAGTTATTTTGATCCTTTTTTTATTTTATTCAAGGTGGGCCGACCTGGGGACGATACCTCACCGATTAAGGGAAATCGAATGAATGGGAAAGGAGGATAAAATCCGGAAAACCTCCATGCGCGGCGTATGATAGGCCAGGAACTCCATGGACCGCCTTTGCTATTCGCTATCTCGGTTCGGGGCATTGGAGCGCAACGCCAACACAGTCATAGTCGTCCCCTACCCAAAGTTCCTCTACCGGAATCGAACTCGGGGAGGCAGCGGTAGAGGTCCCTATTCGGGGTGATTAGTTATTGGTTGTTTTGATAAGTTCAGTGAGGTTTAGCTGAGTGGTTGGTGGTTTTTGGTTGATTCGATTGAGCAATTAGATTTGGCTGTGGTTTTGTTTGTCTATAATATAAAATCTAAATAAATAGATTGAAAATCTTTACTTTTTAGACACTGTAGCGAAGCACGGGTAAACGGCTAGTCTATTTAATAAAACACATTCACTGACATACTGACATACTGACTGACGACATCTGAAACCTTCGAGTCTGATAGGTTCAATCTATTTAGGTGAGGGGTGAGAATTGGTGAATCTTATCGAATCTAAAATTATCGAATCTGATAGGTTCAATCTATTTGGATGAGTGGGCGAGAATTGGCAAAAATTATCTCGCAATTCACCAAATTGCTCAACTGAAACTAATTGAGTTTGACAGGTTCAATCTATTTGAGCGAGTAGGTAAGAATTGAAGAATATAACCTAATAATTCACCAAATTACTCACCTGAACCTCAACAAAAATCAGTATTAGAGTTTAAGTAATGAAGTAGTTAAGATAATCAGCTTACCAGCCATGAGGGCAACAGTGAAGCTGTTAGTCCGAGTGGCTTGAAAGTAGTGCTGGCACAGCCTATAGGCTACAATATGAGCTTATCATCTGATAAACTAAATACCGTAGGGAAGCACAGTCTGGAAGTTTTATATTACACTTCCTATGGGGAAGATTTTCTCTCAAAGTTAAAGTGGATTCTCCAAAAAGCAATAAATTAAAGTAAAAACAGGTTATAAATTGACCTAATTCTTTATTATTGAAAGAATGGGATATTTATAGGTTTTGATTTGCTTCATAATCTATCAGTGATAATTAGTCACTGCGCAATCAAATCTTCAATCAATTGATTGGGATGAGGCTGATCATTCTTATTAACCTTAATAGATTGAGATAAATTAAGCTCTCCTTCCAATGAAGCCAGGGGAATCAAGGAGTAGAATCTATGGAGATAAGAAAATTCAGTGAAATCCCAACACCTCCCCCTTAAGATTTGATCACAGAGGATGGTAAATTCTTAAAAACCTAGGGTGGATATGATTGATCACTATGCCAGTATCAACATTAACAATCAAGTATTCTAGTCCTCTTCAAAATATAACTCAATAAGGACCAGACCAGTTGGTTCCTAACTTCTCAGTTTGCCCACCAGGCTGAGAGTGGTAATACATAACATAATCTCCAATTTGGTATTCAGGTAAGGTGGGGTTATGTTGATTGGTTCTTTGAGTCTCTCTTTGAGTAGTTACTTCAATCAATTTCATATCTTGAGCTTGAAGAAAAATAACCTAATCCACCAGATTTCTCAAAACTATATCAGAGTTTTCTGGTATACTTTCTTCAAGTATGGCTTAAACACTAGAAGAAAGAGGGGTCTCACCCATATAGGCACTTGAAAGGTGACATCTTGATAATTTGATGATAGCATATCCAATATGCAAATAAGATACTAGGCAAATAAAAATTTTACTGAGATGGATCAGTAGAAGACATCTTTCTTAAAATTGAAACTAGAGTTCCATTGACTTGTTCAATAGTTCCATTCATGGAGGGATTGTACAGAATGACAAATCATTGGGCAGTGTTGAATAATTTAGATAATTTCTGTACAAGTTGTGAGATGAAGTTAGTCCCATTATCTGATATAAGGACCTTGGGATATCCATGTTGAGAGATTATATGTTGGTATAAAAATAGCGCTGTAGTTTTAGCTGAGGGAGTGGCAATAGAAATGGCCTCAACCCATTTAGTTAAATGGTTGACAGCCATAATAATATACTGGTGGCCATGTAATCCCCAAGAAAAGGACCTACTATATTAATGCTTACCACTTTAAATGCTTTAGTCAGAGGGATAACTTGATGTTGATAAGTTGGGTTGGTAATTTCATGACTTTTACAAATAAGACATGCATTAATGGTCTCTCAGATAAATTTAGTCATGTTATCTTAATAATATTGGGTTTTCAACCATTCTTAAGTTTTCTTCAACTCATTGTGGCCTACTTGCTCATGTCCTTCCATGACAGCCTAATCTTGAGTTTGGGTGTAAAAAGGATAACCACTTGGATTTGACCTTCTTATATAAAGCTCCCTCCCAAATCATAGCATCTTTAGTTATAGATTTTAAATAAGCTCAATCTTCTTCAGACTCTCAATCCCACAACTCAGGCCACCCGATGAGCTTATATAGGCGTTCTTCCTTCTCCACTTCCAAAATAAGAATAGGCATTCAGGACAAACCATCAGCATTCTGATGTTGAGCACTTGAACAATGAACAATGAAAAAATCATAAATTTTGCAATCTTAAAGCCCAATGAGCCAATCTTGCATCAGGATCCTTTATATTTTGCAACCATCTTAAAGAAGAATAGTTGGTAATAACAGTAAAATGGGTACCATATAAGAAGGGACAGAAGTGCTTGATTGCTAGAATTATGCCAAAAACTTCCACTCAGTTACACTGTAATTTTGTTCAGCTTTGGACAAAGTTTTGCTATAAAATGTGGTGGAATGATCCTTCTGCTCCTCATCACACTGGGATAAGATAGCCCAAATAGTGACATTTCTTGTATTGGTATTTATTAGATAAGGCTTATCAAATTGAGGACAAATAAAACAGATGCTTTAGTCAAGGCAGTTTGCAGAGAATTTAATGACTGCCCTATGCTGAATTCCACTCAAAGGGCAAACTTTTTATAACAGATGGAATAATGGTTTAGCCATATCAGCAAATTTGGGTATAAATTGCCAATAATACCCTACCATACTGAGAAAGACTTGAATATCCTACAGAGAGGTAGGAGGAGGCATTTGATGGATAGCTTGAATTTTATCTGTGAGGGGACAAATCTCTTTGGCCAATACTTGATGTCCTAAAACTTTCATTTCATTTTGAAAAAATGAACGTTTAGAGGGTTTGAGCTTTAGTGAAGAATTCCAAATTCATCTAAAAACTTCTTTTAGATGGCCCAAATGTTTGGTAAAGGTTTTGAAAAACTTGGTAATATTATCAAGATATACCAAAGCACAAGTAAGCTTTAGATCCCATAACATACCATCCATAGCCCTTTGGAAAGGGCTGGGGCATTGCTCAATCCTTGAGGCATCCAAGTTGGTTCAAATGAACCTTAACTGGATATTAGGGCACACTTAGCTTGGTCAGCTGGGGATAACTCAATTTGCCAGTATCCACTGGCTAAGTCCATGGCCAAAAAATAAGTTGATCCAGCCAACAACCCAAGAGAATCATTGATCCTAGGTAAAGGATAACTGTCTCATCAAGTAATAGCATTCAGTCTATGGTAATCTATAACCACTCAGTGAGAACCATCCTTCTTTTTAATCACCAGCAACGGAGAAGCCCAAGGACTGTTGGAGGGTTTCAATAGTCCAGCCTCCAATAGTTGATGCAATTTTTTGGTAATCTGGGCTTCTTCCACTTTAGACTTACAATAGGGCTTGGCACAAATAGGAAGGTGATCTCCAGTTTCAATGGAATGCATTACTCCTTTTATCTTACCAAAGTCATAAGTATGCTTAGCAAAAATGTTGGAGTATTCTTTTAACAACTGAAGCACTTGTTTCTTTTGGTCACTAGTGAGGTGTTTTCTAATAGCAGGCCCCACAGTAAGAATTTCCTGATCACTTCCCAACCCAAAATCTTGTAGGCTTCCAAAAGATTTAACATCATAAATCTGAGATACAGGCAATAATTTGACACAAGCAATTGGGTGTTGTTGATCCATCATCTTTGGCTCATTGGTAAGGTTTGACAATAAAACAGATAATGATTCTGAATAAGTGTAATCCAACATTTCAGGACATGGCAAGATTTCTTTAACAGAAGGGTTGAAAATGCCTTGAACTTGTAATAAATGTCCTCTGGTAATCAAAAAATGTAAAGAAGTATTAACAATCATCTGTGATTTTGGAGGAATAATTGTATTTTTGGGGAGAAAATAGACATCCCCTCTTTGATATCTGCCAAGATAGGGGGTAATTTTACCCAAGGGTTGCCAACATGGTATTGAATAGAATAAGACCTTTTAGACCCCTCCAACAGAAATAACTGACGTTGTGATGAGCATGTTCAGACAAAAGTAAGGGAACTCTATAGTTTAGTAGAGATAGCAATGAGTCAGGATAATTAATAATTCCATTGAATTCCTGCAAAAATTGGGTTCTCAATAGCAGGTTATAAGTTATCAAGGACAATGGCAGGGATGGTAAAAGTTAACTTCCCAATTTTTAGTGGAAAGGACAAAAAAGCTCCAATTGACTGAGTACTTTGTGGTCCTGCTGTACCATATTCTTCATAATGAGAGTAATCAGGTGTTAATTTGATATGCTTGATAAATTTTGATGAGACAACATTTACCAGAGATTCCACATCAATGATAGCTTTGGCATTGACTTGATTCAATCGGAAGTCAATATGGGTGATGGTGCTTCCAAACTGAGAGGATAACGCCAACAATGAGGGCAAGGAATAAGAAGAATGTTCATATTTATTATACTTGACAGGGCTTTGATGTTCTTGTTGCACACTCATATCATTATCAAGATGAAGAATCTTATTGGTCTTATTCCTTTTCTTCTTCTCATCCGCTTCTTTTTGAAACAACAGTCCTTAGTATAGAAATATCAATAACAGTAGTTACACTGAATTGCTCTAGTATTTTCAGGCACAGTGTAAACTCTAGGGTGGCTAGGTCTTAGAGAATTATAAACTCAGGGTTTCTCTAAGAATTGAGGAGGCAATTCTAACAAGGCCTCCTTGATGTCTAATATACTTTATAAATTCTTCTTTGTGCTAAGAAGGTATACTTGCAACTGAGTCCTGAAAGTTAAAGCAAACATAACTTCAGTAATTGTTTTATTCAAATTTAATTACAGGCTATCAAAGTTTGAGCTTCCCAATAGAACTAATGAGCAAAATCTTTGATTGATTTATTCCGGAGGGGCTGTATACCCATAAAAGTCTGTTTTTGAGAGTATAAGGTTTTCTTACTTTCAAATTCTTTGATTAGTGCCTCTTTGACCTGAGACCAAGTAGTGCAAGTCATTAAGTGGTATATTATGATATCCTGGGTTAATTGATTGAGACAACTAGGCAAGTAATTTATTTTCTGATAATCTGTGGCCTCACTCAGATCCTTTTCATATAGATAGAGGAAGGAGATAATACTACCTTCCTCAGGAGAGTACTTGTCTTTAAATACTAGCTTAAAACTTATTGGAGCATTGGCTGTCAAAACATGTACTTCAGGATGTTCAGATTTAGTAGAAACATAAGAGTTGGAATCAGAAACTTGCAAAGAAAATGGAGGATAGGAGCTAACAGTCTCAGTACAAATTTTGCCAATCCATCAATTCAATTCAACATGCCCAACTTTTTCATCCAAGTGACAAGATAGTTCATAAATTTGCTCCTGCTGAGTATTGTACTTAAGTTCCAATGTTTCAATTTTGGCTTAGAGCATCTTGCCTTTTAATTCATAGGCTTGAAACAAGATGTCTGTGTCCTTTGCCCATTTACCCAGATTACTCAGTTCATTAGAGAGAGACTGAAGTGACAGGAGGGGATCAATTGTTGCCCCCTCTGGGGTTAAGTTACATTACTTGCCTACTTTATAAAATTGATTATGTAAGTGGTCTATCATGCTCAATAGAGAATTGACTTGTTGAAGGGATCCTGAATGCCCATCAGCACCTGGGGGCCCCCAAGATCCATTTGACCTGGTGGTCCATGGGGCCCTTCAATACCAGAGGGTCCTCAGGGGCCATCAAAACCAGGAGGTCCACATGGACCTATGCCTCCAGGTGGACCGCGGGGTCCTTTAACACCAGAAGGACCCATAGCTCCATTGGTTTTTTCTACTTCAATGACTCAGAATTGGATTCCCAAGTTCAATTGCTCCAATTGAAAAAGACAATTTCTGATTTCTTCTTCCATTGCTCAATTCTGCTCAAAATGTTGAAAAACTCCTACTTTTCATTCTTGTTGAATTTTTTGAACTTGTTATGAAAACTGTAAATTAACAAAGCTGGACATCCCATGGTCAAGCTGAATAAGCTGTTGATATACTTCATTTAAAAAGTCCAGTTATTTATGATGGCATCTCAATTATCTGCTAAATTCAGAGGCAGATTTGAAAAACTTGGTAACACAATTATTTAAGGACTGATGTCCTTCTAGTAAATTGAGCATCCCTTGATGATGCATTCTCACAACTGGTAATAGATAGTATAAGGTAGGGTGTACTATTGATGCAAGTATTGCTTGGTGCTAATTTCTGGCACATGGGAGGTTTGCAACACCTCTTGCAAGATAGAGGGTACAGTATTAGAATGAGATTGGTTGGAACAGATTTCAGGAATTAAGGCTCCTTCCAGCATTTGATTAATAATATCTTGTAAAACCTCAAGAGGGATTTGAAAATTCACTGTAAAGCTTATATTAGGATTATAAAACTCCAAATTGGCACAGAATTCCAAAGTGGAGGGTACTCTTAGGATTTCAGTTCTAGTTGAACAGATCCACTGTAAAATACTGCCTTGCTCATGGTCTTGAGCTTCTTCAGGTGAAAATTGAGAATCCATAGTAGTGACAGACTTGTTCACGGTGCATAACTTGGAGTGCCCCTGTAGTGAGCACCACTCTGGAAGCTTTGAATTACACTTCCTGTGGGGCAGGTTTTCTCTCAGAGTTACTTTAAGTGGATTCTCCAAAAAGCAATAAATTAAGGTGAAAACAGGTTATAAATCAACTTAATTTTTATTATTGAAAGGATGGGATATTTATAGGTTTTGATTTGGTTTATAATCTATCAGTGCTAATTATTCACTTCACGATTGAATCTTCAATCAATTGATTGGGATGAGGCTGATCATTCTTATTAACCTTGATAGATTGAGATAAATTAAGCTCTCCTTTTGATGAAGCCAGGGGAATCGATGGAGTAGAATCTCTGGAGACAAGAGAATTTGGTGAAATCCTGACACACGGGCATCAGGTTGTTAGTTTTATATATATTTTAAAAACCCTAATAATTTGGTTCCCCTAATTAATAAAATACTTTTGGCAAGTTAAGTAGAAGTTGATTTAGTAGTTTGGAAGATATATCACATACACAATGATTTTAAATATATAGAGATGTTTCGGGTAGCAGTTTGGTGTTATTTGATTGATTCAATAGGTTTATTTTGTTTGGCCGAATGGTTGATGGCTTTTGGTCAAATCAACTGGATACAGTTTAGTTTTGAGGGGTGAAAAGTTATTGGTTGCTTTGATAAGTTCAGTTAGGTTTAGCTGAGTGGTTGGTGGTTTTTGGTTGATTCGATTGAGCAATTAGACTTGGCTGAGTGGATGTTGTTTATTTATAGTACAAAATCCAAGTTAATAAATTTAAATATCTAAAAATTCTATAGTTACCTTAGCGAAGCACGGGCAACTCTGCTAGTACTTACTAAATTAATGGGCAGATACTTGACCAATATTTACAAAAGTAAAATGGGATCTAAGTTGGAGCATCCTCTATTTTTGAAGTAGATGATCATCCAAATTGGTCCAGTATTTTCAGAGTTATGCGAGAACAAACATAGAAAAAAGAAAAAAAAACATACATACAGGTCGAATTGATAACCTTCTCCTTTTTCAAAGTCGGTTAAAAAAGCCAATCTGCTAAACCTCAAATAAAAGCTTACTGGTAGCCCAATGAAATTGCATAAATCTTTAAAAATACGCATCGATCAATAGCGTAATGAAGTTAGAATGAAACATTATAACAAAATCACTTTATAAAGAGTAAAATAAAGTTCTATTAAACAAGCGCGACAGAAAGGATAAAATTACGCCTTTTTTTATTGTGAGCTAAAATTCAGCAAAACAGTAATGGCTAGATTTTTTACACCCTGCACTGACAGGATCAATTATGAGATATCAAAGAACAACTAGCTGACCACAAATATGCAAGTATAAGCGTAGCTAAATTTAGAAAAGCTTTCATTACCAACTGGCACCGATAAAAAATAATCTAAAGTTTATAAACTCAAGAGTAAAGAATCGAGGTTTTTTTTGGCCAAAAAGGCAATGTAAAATAGATCAGTTGTTAGGCTTTGATGATGTTGGATCTTCAGGAAACGTAGTCTTAAGCAAATCAGTCAAATTGGTACCTCTCGGCAAAGACTGAGTCTCAGGAGGATAAATTGAGGGTTGATAAGAGGATAGACGCTGACGTCGTGGCCTAGGTTTAGACTGGCTTAATTTGTAACCTTTAAAGGTTTCAATATGCTGAGCTTGCCGTTGGTCAGAACCATCAACCCCAGCTTGAATTGGACTTGACATTTTAGAAGCAACTTGCTTACTATAACTAGTTTTCAATGCATCAACTTCAACTTATCACTCTAAAATCTCAAGCTTACTTTTCAAGCTGATGAGCTATGCGAATACGATCCAATTTCTCATAGAGCCATATCCCAACTATACTATCTAAAAACATTCTACTAAATATATATCGGGCCCAAACTTGGTTTACCTTTCGGGCGGCGATAAATAATGAACTCGGCATCAACATGAATCTCCAAATCCGGAGTCAATAAAAATACAAAGTTGTCAACAGAACGCCGGTTTAGAACAAAAACGCCGTAAAAGGGAGCAACACTCCTAAACTTTTGGTGAACAATTTTACACCCAAATACCTTTTAAAAAGAAACATGGCGCCTTCATATCCTGCGTTTTTCTATCAAAAAAGAGCATGTTTGAGAAGACATTTAGAGTGAGCTCAAATTTGTTAAATAAAGCAGCGAGTAATCAGAAAACCGGATAGGTAAATTGTAATAGGACTATATGAACAAGAAACATATAATGGTTAAAATGATTTGTGAGATAAAAAACAAGAATTTAATCAATTAAAACAGCGCAAAAACTGAAACTTATGTTGTCGCTGCAACATAGCCATAATTCAACTTGTAAGTAATAAATCAAAAACCGCATCGGCCTTTAAACGAAAGAGAAAGTGAGTTAGAAAGGCTTGTAGCATTTTTCAAAAGCAATTTCACAAAGATTTCGAATCCTGATTAAATAAGCAAGCAAGGATACTTAAGTATTAGGGTTAAGGTTTGAAATCAAGTAAATGCTCCATAGCACTTAAACACTAAGTGGATGAATGGGCTTGTTAAAAAAATTTAAGGCTGAAAGCAATGATAATTAATTTCCAAAAAAACCTATAGAATAAAAAGGTGGAGAAAAAATGTTAAAATGCAAAAATCTGAACGAGGCAAACGTGAAAATGTAGAATAAAACCAACCCACTGCTGGGACTCCACATCAAAATTATAGATCACCACATGGCTTGATTGATCGAGTATACTATCAATTGTCATATCGTGACATTTTAGAACTTTTAGGTTAAGCGCTCTTTTCTCCCACTTTTCCATGGTTCTCGTACTTTAACAGATGAAAGTATCGAAGCCTTGAACTTTGAGGTGACTTTTATCCAAATTACACTAGCCCTAAAAAGTTACCACTTAATTCCGTTCCGTCCTAATTATAGTGTGTGGGCTGTGATATCTATAATCCGATCTCTGTATATAAACCCCATTTTATGTGCGTGTATGAGACATTATCTCCTAGACAAATTAGCCAAAAAGAACAAAACTTGACACAAATGTTTTATGGATTTTGTGAACAATTGTAGGCTGGTTCTTTTTCTTGATAATAATAAAAATAAAATTATATCTAAGTTTTAAAACTGATATATATGTTTAATTGGAATTGGTATATCGTTTCGGTTAAGCAGTTTAGAAGATTATTTGGGTGATTCGATAGATTTAATATTGGGCTTGCTATTCAGTTGAAAGGTATTTAAGTCGATAAGGGTTCCATTAATTTCTAAACTTATCGACGGCCATCTAGCAATATATAAACTAATTTAAATAATCAATATCATCTAGTAATTATAAACTCGAGCAACTCAGAGTAATCCAATTAGTGTGTCAATAAAAGCAAATCCAATTCACTTTAAGGTATATTATGTTCCCGCGTTGAATTGTTACGAGCCAATAGGATAAAGATGTATTGTCACGATGGCTCAGAAATCCCAGATTGATCATGATAAGGCTCGGGTGATAACCCCGGTTTCAGTTCGATCAGTCGCCAGCGGTCTGGGGTTGGTGTGTGCAAGAGAGCATTCCGCCCAAAATATCCAAATCAGCATATCAAGGATAAAGACTGATAATGAACAGTAGGAAAAATATGAAGGAAGGAATTTCTATAGTTTGTTGGGAATCGAGAGCAGGCTTAACCCTTTTAGTGCTGGACGACGATATAACATCGTTCACTACACTTGCGAAAAGTGTCAACGATGATATATCGTTGTGTATATGATGGCGCCTTATTCTTTGCATTGTGAGAAAGCTCTATCTCAAAATAAATTTATAAAATGGTATAAACGGTCTAATTTCATTGCAAAAGAATTTAAAAAATTGTTTTTGGGTTTAATTCTTTGTTATATTCTATGCTGGTTGGTGCCGAGGCTTTGTATATGCTGGAGCGATAAGGTAGAATCTTGATACGGGATAGTTTCTTGGGACCATAATCACAATATGTTTACAATAGTTATCAGAGAGCTCATGTGTCATACTGTGCATCGACACTGCAAGACTAAAATCTTTCTTTTAGCTTTCTTTGGTCTTTCTAAAAAGCATTTCTTAGCAGCCAGTGTTCTATACCATTTTCACTTCAATTTCAACATTTTGCATTCCAATTTCAATATTATACTTCAAGTTCAACATTTCATATTTCAATTTCAATATCACGCTTCTATTTTAATATTTTATACTTCAACTTAAAATTTTATATTTGAAATTCAATGTTTTATACTTCAACTTCAATATTTTTAGTTTTAGTGATTGCATCATATCTAGTTCTAACTACAGACTCATTGATTTCCTCAGCATCAGTGTTTTCTTTTGGTAGGTTATAGTTTGATATAAGGGATACACAAAGATTTTTTAAATATGAAAAAAGAGTGGGTAATAATATGCTTGCACTATTTTAGCAGGAATAATAAAATAAAACTATCACCAAAAATTATGTTGAGATTAAAATATAAAATGTTGAAGTTAAAGTATAAAACGTTGAACTTGATCTGTAAAATATTGAAATTGAAATGCAAAATATTGAAATTGAAGTAATAAAGATATAAAACTGTCACCTTTTTGATACAATTATAATTAGTAGCAGAGAATTTTGTCAATTTTGTTGCTACCTTTTTACAAAAACTATACCACATTATGGATATGGATGATGCAGAATTAGTTTGATTTATTGACATGTTAAAACCAAGTGAAGAAGGTATTGATAGGAATCTTTCTTTTGCTTCAATACCCAAATCAAAGCCAAATTCAGATTTTTTTAAAAAAATACAAAAAACAACTGTTCAATCAAGCCAAAACTTACCAATGTCAATGCAATCAATGCCTGCTGCCCCAGCTTGGGGCGGTAGTGCACTGCCATCTAGCATCTTTTGGCTGCCACCAAAGTGCACCTGGGCTGGCTCTGCTAGCCCTCCCAATGCTACCAGGCGTTATGTCCCCCCTCAGGACTTGGCCCACCACCTCGCCAGCTCTCAGGTGGTGATCTGGAGCCCTTTGGTGCTCCCATGGAGCAATTTGTATTTCAGCCTCCAGGTCAAATATGGGAATCTTTTCCCATATGCAAATGCAGCCATTAGTATTTAAAAAATTCCTTTGCCCACTGTTTGCACCCAGCTCCCAGATGAGGCCACTTTAGTGGTCCAGTTCACTGGGTTGCCCTCTTTCCTTTCCCCCAAACACCTCCACCATGAGCTCACAGAGGGTTTGGCCATTTACAGTGCAGACCCTGTGTTGCAGTTTGTGGTTCCCAATAGGGTGGATCAGTTGGCAGGGCCTCATGCCTTTGCAACAATCTGCCCATTTCATTGCAACTCTCATCTTGCAATTCCCCCCACACCATGATCAGATCCTCCCCTGATGTAAGTCTCAGAGAATGTTCTTTGGCTCTCAATTAGGTCATCTTCCCATTTCTAAATAAAAAGACACCAAAGAGGATGGTGGTACCTCTCATCACTCAGGGCAATCTCACTCATGTAGTAGATGAGCAATAGGTGACAGCTCATCCGCTTTGGATCTCACCCCCAATACCCATACTTACCTCAGCAGAACTGTTGCGGGGAATTAGTGAAATCTGTGCTGAGATTACCAAATTGAAATTGGTCAGATATAGTTCAGGTGGCAATCTGGCTGATGCCCAAAATTTGAATGGCTGTAAAAGCATGAAGAATGAGATATTGGCCAGATCGCCCAACAGTTCCAATTCAATCACTAAACCAGTAGAACAAATATTGAGCAACATCGACAAGGGTTCAAAGCCCTCTGATAATAATTTGGGTGTTGTGCCTGATGTGTTGCTGTTGACTGAATGAATGGTTAAATGACTGAGCGCGGGTGGGTTGGCTGTCCTGAACCTGTTCCCAACCAGATAGACCCATCCTTATATGGGATGGCCTTGGGGATTCCTGTCACCCATTGGGCCAAATGCTGTCATACTAACCATCAGAAATGTAGTCAAGCCCTGGTTTGGACATTTGAGGTTGAACTGACAGAGACTCAGCCTGTCACCAAATTTTGTAATGTCAGTTTCCAAAGAATAAACCCACCCATTTCTGAACAATTCACTGGTTAGGTCAAATTTGTGGACACTGACCCCATCCTGTCACTACCCAATTGACCACTATTTAATCAGTTGCATGTCACTAAAAAAATTGTTGGTCAATTTTCTTACTTTCCTTTTTAAATAATATTTTACCTAAAAAGTCAAAACAAATTTATTTTCCATTCTGACCACATCCCAGATAGCATTTCCCTGGTGGCCCAACGCCCTGCACTCCGGGTGGGCTTTACCAATTCTTTTGGTCACTATAGCTCCCTCCATCACCAATTAGGCCCATCAAATCCAATATTTTTGGCTTTATAACCCGCTCTTATAAACTTCTGGCAACAATACACGGGGATCTTATGGCCCTATGTCCATCAATGGAAAGAAAGAATCCATCTCCTTATTGCCCCTGATGAGTTGGCCTCTCAAGCCAAGAATCTTGTCAAAACTATCCCAGTAATTCCACCTCTAGCAGCTAGAACCACTGAGTTGGGAATGGGTTCAGTGTGGTTTGTTGTTGGGATACTCCTCACCCTGTTGTTGCACCACCACTTCATGATATCACATTTCTCAGCTCCATATCAAGTCATATGGTCAGCAATGCCTCTGGCATTCTGGCTTGCTTTTTGGGTGTTCACACATCCCAACTGGCAGACTGATCTAAACTTTTTCTGCAGCTTACATGACATAATTGACCAGACAAAATTACTAGCCACTTCCGCCTTGGTTTTCAAATTGGGCGCCGCAGTGGTTACCCTCTACCAGATGAATGTACAATCAGTTGTGTGTTGTTTGTTGTTCATTTGGTCACTTTCTGACTTTGGGAGAAGCATCCACTCTATTTTGGGAAACCTTCTTCAAGCCACCCAAGATGTGCAGACTGCATCTCCTCTTACTTTCTCCAGCCCGGGAAAAGGATCAAGTGTCCTCTTCCAAGAGATTACCAATCAGGTTCTTGACGCTCTCGCTGAAGTACAAATGTGGACAACAATTGCACTCAATAACACTTTTGCGATATCTCATTCCTAACAAGGGCTCACATTGTTAGATGCCGTGGATGGAGATGCCCACCATTGGGTGAGAAGTCTTTTGCATTCTTCCTCACAAAAAAAGAGACTCCATCCCCCTGATGGCTGTTGTATTGGCCACCTTAAAACCCCTTGTGTCCCAATCAGACCACTTATTCAGACTGCTCCTTGCCATGGTCGAAGCCCCTAGTTTGGCTTCTTTGATTTCTACCTTTCATGAGCTGGCTCCTGCGTCAGGCCTATCTATTGATATGCTTCAGGCAGTCTTTAGAGCGAGCTTGGATTCAGTTTCCGCTCATCACATGGTCTGGTATACCATCCAAGGATCAGTAGATCAAATATGTGCCACTGCAACTACTATCAAAGCGTTACCTCACCATATTTCCCCATATCAGAAGGGGAACTTTATGATAGGATTTCCTAAAAAAGATGTAGACGATGCGCCTGTCATCAAAATAGCAGTTGACATGGGTCCCAACCCTGCCATAACCTATGAGTCCGAGTTGGCATTTCCAGAGTTAACTATTAATAATTCTGTTCAAGCCCAGACATAGGAAATGATTTCCCCCGCACTTGTAATTCCAATTTTCGCCCCAGCTAAGAACCCTGATCCTGGTCCCAACATACCCGTTATTTCTTCAGTCATCCATGAGTCAGTCAAATCTCCCAATAAACAGAATTCTGCTTATTTCCTTGTCCTTATAAAAATCAGTATCAGTCCGCATCATGTCTCCTTTAAAGCTCTGGTGGATACCAGAGCAGCAGGGAACTTCATGAGTGTTGAGTTGGCACAGCAATTAAAACTGGAAATGGATTTGGGCTCCTCAGTAATAGTGGCCTCATCTGCTTACCAGTCTTTGTATGTCATTCACCAGTCGATACACTTCTCAATCCACCAAAATAACTTCTGCAATTGTTTTTTAGCCATGCCAAACTTGGTATTCCTGGTAATCTTGGGTGTGAGATGGTGGCGTTGACAACATGTGAAGGTTCATTTAGAGTCTAATACGTTGTTGTTTACCAATGATGATTCAGAGAGAGAGTTCCCTTTGATCAACACCCTCAAGTAAATACAAGAGATCAGCTCTATCACTAACCTAGTCACTTCCACAGGCATTCCGGATAATTTTCCTGAAAGCTTAATGCAATATTGGAGAATCTTTGACATGGAAAAAGTGGATCATCTGCCAAAACATACTAGGTACAATTGTGGATTTTGGACAACTGTGGAGTTGGTGAACATCAACTGCCCGTTGTATCCTCATACAGTGGAGGAAGAGGTTGCACTCAATACCTGGTTGGATGATATGTTAAAAAGGTTGGTTGTTCAAAGAGACCTCACCCGTTGCCTCCCTATCATCTTTGCAAGAAAATCGGATGGATCGCTCCATCCTTGCATGGATTATGGTCACTTGAACAAAATAACAGTTACAGATCCCTACCCATTGCCTTTAGATCAGACAATCAGTCAGGCAGTTGCCAAATCCCATGTGTTTTTGAAACTAGATCTGGTGAATGCTTTCAACCAAATTTGGATGATGGAAGGACAGGAATGGTTGACCGCAATCTGAACGAGGTGAGGAATTTTTCAATTTCGTGTAATGCCCTTTGGGTTGAAAAATGCTCCCGCTATGTTTCAACAAATGATTGACAACGCGTTAGGGGATCTCCAGTTCTCTTGTGCTATTGCATACATTGATGATATACTAGTTCATTCCCCAACTCCCAAACAGCATGCTATTAACTTGGAAGCAGTGGTGGTCACTTTGCATAAAGCAGGGCTGTTCCTCAAAGCTTCCAAGTGCGAGTTTTATAAGGAAGAGGTCACATTTCTCGGAAACCTGGTTCTCAAAGAAGGTGTTGCTATCCCTCCCAACAAATTAGATGAAATATGAGAATGGCTAACTCCAACTACACAGAAGCAACTTTGGAGTTTCTTGGGAACTATCATTTTTTTGAAAAATTTTCCCCCACACTTTCCCAGTTGGCTGCCCCACTCCATCCCCTCACAGGAAAAAACGTACCATATTGTTGGACCCCTGAATGCCAGCAGGCATTTTAATGATCAAGGAGGTGTTCGTGTCTCCTCCCATCTTGAAACATGCTGATCCCACCAAACTGTATATCATCACATGTGATGCTTCATCAGTAGCAGTGGGCGCAGTGCTGCTTCAGGACCATGATGGTCTTGAACATCCGGTCGCTTATTTTTCCCAAAAATTCACTGCTATGGAGCAGTCTTGGGTCATTTATGACAAGGAACTGGCTGCTGTTGCATGGGCATTAACTCATTGGTGATACCTGTTGTAAGGTGCTCGTCATGAGCTAACAGTTCACACGGATCACCAGGCTCTCTTGTAATTCCACAAACCCCAAAAATTGGCACACTAGCAGGGCCAAGCCTATCAGGACCTGTGCAGTTTTAACTTCAAATATGAATTTGTCAAAGGTGCGCTCAATGTCCTTCCCAATTTCCTAAGCCATAGTCCTTCTCACTGTCCCTTAGAACCTGAGGAAGTGGATCTCATTACCATGGTCCCTGCCACTCAGATTCTGTCAATAGTTCCCTCTGTTGTTTCCTCCACTACATTATCTCCCAATGATCTGTTATTGGCCCAGGTGTTAGCCAGTCAAACGGCCTGCCCTGAGGGCGTGGAGTTGGTTGAGCAGTTGGCTTACTCAAGTCCCAAACACTCCCTATACTCCTTAGAAGAGGGACTCATTTAATTCCATTCTCATGTTTGGGTTCCCCCCTCCTTCCGCCCAAAAGTATTCCGTGCACATCATGATCCCCCCACAGTCAGACATCCTGGTAACAAGAAATGCATCGATCTGATCAAGTGAACCTTCAATTGGGCAGGACTGACCAAAGAGGTCCCAGCTTGGATCGCCAATTGTGTTATTTGCACTAGGGCCAAGTCAGATTTCTCCAGTAAGAATGGCCTCCTGCACCCTTTACAGCAGGTGGAAGGTCCATGGACCTCTGTATCTGTAGATTTTATCATTGATATCCCCTGTTCTAATGGGTTCACAGCGGTGATGGTAGTGGTGGATTGCTTTACAATATTTTCCCTATCTATCCCTTGCAATTCTGCAATTACATCAGAAGAAACTGCCTGCATTTTTGTATGACATGTGTTTTTGATGTTCAGTCTTCCCAGAAGATTGTTAGCGACTGGGGTACTCAGTTTACTACATACTTTTGGAGTGAACTCCTATTGATCCTGAAGATAACCCCCTGTCAATTCACGGCATATCACCCCCAGTCTGACGGTCAGACCGAGCGGGTTAACCAAGTTCTTGAACAGTACCTGCATTGCTATGCTGCAGCAGCGCAGGATACTTGGGCTGGTGACTTGCCTCTTGCTCAATTTGCATACAATAATGGAATCCATGCATCTACGGGGTTTTCACCATATGAAGCAACGTTGGGTTATAACCTATCATTTTTAGTCAGGGCATACTTGCAACCTGAGGTTCAAGCTGCCATGGATCATGCTACCCATATTTGATTGACTCAAGCTTTAATGCGGGAACACTTCACCAAAGCCATCAATGACTATAAGCAATTTGCAGACCGTAAGCGCCTTCTGGTTCATGACTTTATGGTGGGTTCCTATGTCATGCTTGATACCCACCATTTGCAAATTCAAACCCCTTCCCGCAAGTTTGCCAGTAAGCGTTTGGGTCCTCACTTAGTGGAGGAAGTATTGGGTAATGGGGCGTTCCACTTGAAGTTTCCCATGCATTGGAAGCAGCACTCAGTTTTCCATGTTTCCCAGTTGTCACCCTTCAAGGGTGTAATTCCCATAGACATGGAACCAATTGTCATCAATAATGAGGAAGAAGCTGAGGTAGAGGCTATCCTGGCATCTCAAAAGTCGCGGCGTTCAGTCCAATATCTTGTGGCCTGGAAAGGCTACCCAGCCTACAAAAATAGTTGGGTTAAGGCACATGATTGCACAAATTGCATGGCCCTGTTTGAAGCCTTCCACGCATCCTACCCTGAGGCTCCCCGCCCTCCTCAGAAGATTGTGACGATTATAGCTATCAAGTTATCTAAAGCACACAAGAATGTGGCTCTGGTGCAGTTTTCCAGTGGGGGTGCCATTCATTTGGAAAAAGGAAAGGGTGATGTAAGTCTCAGGGAATGTCCTTTGGCTCTCAATTGGGTCATCTTCCTGTTCCCAAATAAAAAGACATCGAAGAGAATGGCGGTACCTCTCATCACTCAGGGCGATATCACACACATAGTAGATGAGCGATGGGTGACAGCTCATCCGCTTCAGATCCCACCCCCAATACCCACACTTACCTCAGCAGAACTGTTGCGAGGAATTAGTGAAGTCTATTCTGAGATTACCAATTTGAAATTGGTCAGATCTAGTTCAGGTGGCAATCCAGCTGATGCCCAAAATTTGAATGGCTGTAAAAGCATGAAGAATGAGATATTGGCCAGATCGCCCAACAGTTCCAATTCAATCACTAAACCAGTAGAACAAATATCAGGCGCCATTGATGAGGGTTTGAAGCCCTCTGATAATAATTTGGGCATTGTGCCCAATATGCTGCTGTTGACCAAACGAATGGTTAAATGACTGAGCGCGGGTGGGTTGGCTGTCCTGAACCTGTTCTCAACAAAATGGACCCGTCCCTATATGGGATGGCCTTGGGGGATTCCCGTCACCTGTCAGGCCAAATGCAGTTGTGCTAACCATCAGAAATGTAGTCAAGCCCTGGTTCAGATGCTTGAGGTTGAACTGACAGAGACTCAGCCTGCCACCAAATTTTGCAATGTCAGTTCCCAAAGAATAAACCCGCCCATTCCCAAACAATTTGCCAGTTAGGTCAAATTTGTGGGCCCTGACCCCATCCTGTCACTAACCAATCAACCCCTAACTAATCAGTTGCATGGCACTGAAAAAACTGTTGGTCAATTTTCTTACTTTCCTTTATAAATAAAATTTTACCTAAAAAATCAAAAAAAATTTTATTTTCCATTCTGACCGCATCCCAGATGGCATTTCCCTGGTGGCCCAACGCCCCGCACTCCGGGTGGGCTTTACCAATTCTTTTGGTCACTATGGCTCCCTCCATCACCAATTGGGCCCAGCAAGTCTGACACTTTTGGCTTTACAACACCGCTCTTATGAACTTCCAGCAACAATACACGGGGATCTTATGGCCCTATGTCCATCAATGGAAAGAAAGAATCCATCTCCTTATTGTCCCTGATGAGTTGGCCTCTCAAGCCAAGAATCTTGTCAAAACTATCCCAGTAATTCCACCTCTAGCAGCTAGAACCACTGAGTTGGGAATGGGTTCAGTGTGGTTTGTTGTTGGGATACTCCTCACCCTGTTGTTGCAACACCACTTCATGATATCACATTTCCCAGCTCCATATCAAGTCATATGGTCAGCAATGCCTCTGGCATTCTGGCTTGCTTTTTGGGTGTTCATGCATTCCAACTGGCAGACCGGTCTAAACTTCTTCTGCCATTTCCATGACACCTGATCACCCATTCTGGGCGCGCATCAAAAACAGCCACACCATTTGCCTCTTGTGCTTTGAGCTTGACCACTCAAAGCACATGTGCCCCACGGTTGCCACTTCTGCCACATCTACCACTCAGGGCTCGGGCGCCACCCCAGCAGCTGCCTCACTCCAATTTTTTGAATAAGGCTCAATCCTCCCACCCCCAACGCCAGGGAATTCTGGCGCTGCTTCTAAAGCAGCAGCCAATAAAACTTTACAAAAATTAAATTTTTTAAAAATTCAACTGGATTACAGAATCCTGAGTCAATGGCTGAATCAGTTTCAGCTGAGCTGCCATGGTTGACAGCATGTGGCCAATCAGCTCCAGCCACAGCCCCAATTCCTGTGGCTGGCCCAGTACTGGCTGAATCCAATCCATTCAAAGCTCTCAAATGGATTGAGGAGGATGGATGGCCATGCCACGTGAAGCCCAATATTACTTTGGAGGAGTTCTTCGTTGACCCTCCCAAATTGTGTTCCCACCATTTTTGTCCAAAAAATGGGTTTCCCATTTATAAAAATATTAATGATATGGCAGTTGCAGCTGCAGCTGCCCCAGCCAACACCCTCCTCCGCCAGCAACTCCATGGGGCAATGGAGCCCCTTGTTGAGGGTAATCCTATCCTCAATTTTTCTCATGATTTTGAGGAAGATGCATAGTATGAGATTTAGGAGCTTGCTTTTGGTGCGAGATGTGCTTGCATTGATGCAGCAAAAACTTCTCTTTTCAACCCCAATTATCCCCAAACCCAATGGCGCATCAAGTCATTTACTTGTGTGCCAGCTCTCATCAACTTTGCTGAGCATCAACTTGCTCAATATATTGAGGCGATGGACACCACTGGCCTCATTAACAAAGAAAACCCCCAACTATACCTTCTTATGCCCCATGTCGCTGATGCCCCTACCCCTATGTTGTCCGCCATGGTCCACCAGCTAAAGCGGGCGCTGGACAAAATTTCCCCCAAAGCCTCCTCGCCATCTGATATGGCTTCCTAGGCTGATAACCTAGGGGCTATATTAGGAATTTTTTAATATATGATAATCCCTTTGTTTGGCCCATTTGCAAATAAAGATGCGTGGCAGCTCCCCCTTTTGGGTTGGGCACCACTAGTACTAAAAAAAGAAGGTATTGATAGTGTTGAAAAATTATGTGCACCAAGCTGTCAATGTGCTCACAGAATATATAGCAACAGTGAAACTACAAAGAAGTAAATCAAGATGAAGATAATGATAGTAATACTGAGGAATCTTTGAAGAATTTCAGTGAAGTTGCTGTGACAAATGATAGGCAATATAACCCGCACCCATTATTGGAACCACAGGCCCTAAACATATGCCACCAAACAATTTGAAACCTATAGGCTATTTCAATTTATTTTTTACTCAGGAATTTTTGGACACATTAAAAATTGAAACAAATTGATATGCAAGGCAGTTTTTCAAGAATGCCAGAGTACCAACTGGATCCAGAGCACTGGAGTAGAAGAAAACCACAATTTCAGAGTTGAGAGCTTTTATAGCCATTTTGCTTGAAATGGTAATAACCCGTAGACCCACAATTTTTAGTTACTGGTCAAAAAAATCAGATACATTCCATGGTTTGGGAAAATGTTTAGCCGCAATAGATTTCAATTACTTTGCAAGTTTTTCATACTGTGGACAACAGCACCTTACCACCACGACATAGCCATGAATATGACCCAGCAGCGAAATTTGAACCTGTTGTTCATGCAAATAGGAAATTCAAATACTATTATTCACCTAATCAGCATTTGAGCGTAGACGAGTCATTAGTAGGCACAAAAAGCAGATCAACACTAACGCAATAAATGCCAAATAAAAAGCACCATAGATGGGGTATCAAATTTTGGATGCTAACTGATGCGATCTCTCATTATTGCCCTTCATTTTATTGCTATCGGGGAGCCAAGGATCAACGTGACAAAGTAGAAATAAAGGAAAAAGGTCTTGTTCATGTTGTAATAGATCAATTACTGAACATGGGTAATTACTTTATGAAGGGATACCACATATTAGCTGACAATTTTTTACCAGCATTACATTAGCAAGATCTCTGTTTGAGAAACACACATTCTTAACTGGTAGAATACGCAGCAACAGAAATATATTCCATCGCATCTCAAACACAAGTTACAAGTGGGCGAATGTAAGTATTTACAAAATCAGGAAATATCATTATTAGCATATATAGAAAAAAAATTATAGAAAAAAATGTGTTACTATTATCAACACATGGAATAGCCACAAATAAAACAACTGTAATTTAAAGATGGAATCAGCAGAGAGAAGTCGGAAAACCTGAAATTGTAGATAATCACAATAAATTTATGGGAGATATCGATATCTCATGTATGATGCTTTACACATATTTGGACGAGAGAAAAACTTTAAAATTTTGGAAAGAAGTTGTTTTTTCCATTTTTTCACGAATGACTTTGAATGCATATATCTTATACCAAACTAATACAGAAGGAAATGTTATGACTCGACTGGAATTCATAAACAATATCATTAAATCAATAACAATAGAATGTATGGTGAAAAAGAGGATAAATCCAGAAACATCATTGGGCAAACATCAAGCAATACAGCAGTCCCAGGTATTTGTAAACTTCCTGGAAGGAGGGAAAAAGTTTGCATTGTTTGTAGTAGGAAAGATGGTGGGCCTGTGCAAAGTTCACGCACAATTTGTAATTGTTGTAATAAAGGGTTACACGGTGTACATCGATGAATCCCCCCTTGGGTTGGGACCATCTAGTACTAAAAAAAAAGTTACACGGTGTATGCATCAGTGAGCATCAATGCTAAATAAATTGTTTGCGTGAGTAAAAATAAGTAGATATTACATATTTTTAATAGCCATATAACTAAATATAAATATTTATGATACTACCAAAATATTTTTTCAGTGATGTTATACCAGCTACACGATCCATTTGTTCTGTAATAGATCTGTCTGACGCTTGCCATGCATCATGGAGTTATCCTTTCATTCTCAGAGCTGATATTGGTTATTTTATTAAAGATTATTGAAAATGAAATACTTATACTTCATACTACGTGACCTACATAAAACTGTGATCAAACAATTATTATTCTTATATCGAAATATTGTTTGTAGAAGAAAAACTTGTTTCTATGTTTTTCATCTTGTTTTATATTCATGTTATTCATATGATTTTCAGTAACTATTGAAATACAATTGCCATTACATTATTCTCCCTTTATTCCATAATACGCTGCATTTTGAATTTTTTAAATATCATTCTTAGTTTGGTTTTTATGATCCTTTTCCCAAACCCTAATAAATTTGTCAAATTCATCAGGTTATCTTTGCATAGGCACCCATTTTTTGCTCAGCACTAAAAGGGTTAAATACCTGATCTATTAGAAATTTTCAAAGGAAAAAGGGTTTCAAAGGAAAAGCAGATAAAAATAAATAAACGTTGATAGATAAGATAAGAGAGGGGATATCCGCTGATAGATTGCTAATCTTAGCAGTAATGTGACACTCTCCTATTTATTTTCATGCTGATTTTCCTAAGATTGAGGTTGGGGGCCTCAGAAAATTAGGACTAAGTTGTCAAGAGCTAGGTAGGGTAAGCTGGGGTCTTCACATGGCATGACCAATAAAAAGCTTGTGTAAACGTGGGTGAGTAGCCAACACCAGAACCCAGAGAGGCGCCCTAGAAGGGTCCTGTAATGGCCTGGATGGGGAGTGGGATGGAAGCTAATGACTGTAACTTAACCTGTTCTTGAAAGTGCTTCCACTCCCCTTTGAGGGTGGAATATGGGCAGGAAGGAGGAGGCAAGAGTCGGGCATATCATCTGCCACACTGCTTCCCTACAAGATGGGGTGCTGCAAAAGCAAGTCTTAGCAACAAGGGTGGTGCAATCCTGATTGGCTGGGCTTTGTCTCACCTGTCTACATCAATCACCACAGTTTTCTAGGTTGGCCTAAAACCTGGATAGCAGCCAGTAGCTTACATGGGCTTACACTGTTGCAGCGAAAGGCAAGAGTACTCACATACCAAAATGACAGACTGACCTGAAAGGGCTGCGATGGTTCCCACATAAAAAGGGCCCAGAGAGCAAACTTTGTCACAAAAACAAACTGGAGAGACCAACTCCATTAACAAATCAACAGCAGGGGTGGACTCTGCTTCTCAGGGGGCTTCAGTCTCTTTTTCAGCAGCAGCTGCTAATGGATTTGGGGTCAGAATCAAGATTTTTGAAGTGGGGAACTCTGGCCCCTCCAAGGATATGGCAGTGAGCATGATGAAGAGCCTCAAGAGGGTTCACACCGTGTAAGTGAAGACTGGGTGGTCTAAGGAGATGCTCATGGTCAGGGTGATTGAGGTGTGTGGGTTCGCCCACTTCATATTTCACAATTGGCTCCTGGGTTTAAACTTATGACCTTCCAGTCTAAGCTTCAAAAGGAACAGGTTTTGGCTGCCAGTTTGAGCACAAAGAATGAGGAGGCCATATGTCTTGACATTGGCACCAAGATTGGAAGGTTCATTATGAGGGACATAATACCTGTTATCACTAGAGGGGCCATGATGTTTCAGCTAAAAGGCTTTGGCAGAGTGATCTTATTTAATGAGAACAAGCTGGTAAAGAACTTGAAGCAGAAGAACGGTAGCTTAAAAAAGTTCACCATAGGATCTGGGGACTGGGTTTTGAAGGTTAAACTTTCAAAATCACATGGGAAGTTGCCTCGTTCAGTCACTTTGGGGACTTGGAGTGTCCCTGTGGTACCGCTGGACAGGTGCTTCTTGTGTGGTGCAAAGGGGCATGTCAGAGCCAAATGTCCTCAGGTTCAACCTCCTGTGGCAGTGGCCAAGGCAAGCAGGCCTAGTGTGGGGGTGCCAGTAATGGCACCCTCTGAGAAAGAGAAGTTGGCTCTCCAGAAGGCGTTGGAGAAGCTAATGGAGATGTCAGCCAAAGCAAGGGAGGAGACAGCAGCTGGAATCACTTTGAAGGCGGTGACTGGAGTGCTGAAAAGCGTAAGGAAGGTCAACAAGGAGTCAAAACATTCCTGGAAGGCGAGGGAAGCAGATAGACTACAAATCAAGCTGAGTGGCGCTTTGTCACAGTACGCAAAGGACATTATGGAAGAAGTCACCTTACAAACAGATGGGATTCTCCTCATCACTTGATCGCATAAGAGGCAGGCCACCATAAGAGATGTGGGTGTGACAGAGCGTGCGAGGCCCATAGGGGAAGAGGCGGAGGTGAGGGAGGTGTTGCCTGCTAGCAATAGTGGGCCAACGCCTTCTAACCCAATGCCTCCAACTGAAGTGGATGGGGTCTATTGAGGACCCTGGAAATGGTAAAATTCTGGAGGCTGTTGTGACCGAGCAGTCTCCACCCCCAGCCCAGTCTAGCACTGGGAGGGAGAGGAAGAAACGTGGTCCCACTAAAACAGCTGAGGTGGAAGAGATGGGGACCCCTGGATCCTGACACCAAAGCCTCTTTGGTTTCAAACCTATGGCGATCAGGGTTGAATTTGCTAACGTGCGGGGTCTGAATGGACTCAAGCAGCAGCAGGTGAAACTTTGATTGCAACAACACAAGATATATATTGGCTTCCTCACTGAAACTAAGTCCAAACCTGGGGTGGAGGAGGGATGGGCTTTCCAGTTTCTTCTGAAGCAATCATTTTACTTTCACTTGGTGGATCAACCAAACTTGGAATCTCCCTTAGGGGAGGGAAAGAAGGAGGGAGAGAAACTAAGGGGGTATCTTGGTCTGGTGGGCGGACAAGGTTAAGGTGTTGGATAAAAGAGTATTGGTTCCTGGAACAGCAGTGGCAGTAATGTCACTATTTGTAGAGGAATCAATTTGGTTTATTGGCATTTATGCACCCAATTCTGGATCTGAATGGAAGGCCTTCTTCCAGAAGGTCAACCTGAAGATCCAAGAGGAAGGCATCAGGGGGTTGGTAGTGCTGGGGGAGACATGAACTGTGTCTGCTTTAGGGATGACAGGATTGGGACTTCAGGCAACTGGAGTTCTCATCCTGGAGCTCATGAGTTGGCTGGTTTAATGATTGACCTCAGCCTACTGGATGTGTGGAGAGATGGCCGTGGTAAGGAGGGAGAGACTGGGTGGACTCACATCCAGGGGGATCATTTATACTGCATTGACCTTGTGTCAGTGCCCCAGCCTCTGAGTCACTTCAAGTTAATCCTTCTGAATCATGAAACAGGTGCTTCAGACCACAGGCCCCTGGAACTGCAGATTAGTGACCCTTGGGTTGCTTCTGTGGAGAAAGGAATCTGGAGACTGAACCCTGAACTCCTGAAGTGGAGTTCACTTCAGGATATCATGAGGAAGAAGGTGAGGTGGTGGAGAAGCCAGATTGAGGGGAAGCTATATGCGCCATTAAGGTGGCGGATAAAGGCTGATCTCAAGATGGCTTGTGAAATCTTTGAAAGCAGTTGGGGGCCATGTGTTCAAGGTATGAAACTTTAAAGAGAATCTTCAAAAGTACCTGCAAGCAGGCCATGGTCGTGGGGGCATCTACCTATATGGTCAAGGCTGAATTATATGCGAAATTGATGGGAGCCTTCATGGTGGATCACCTCAAATAAAGGAAGTCCATATGGAAGAGAGTTCTAACACCAATGTGGCCCTACTCCGCAAGGAAGCAGAGGCATTTAGACCCTTGGAAAGGATCTTGTCACTTTGTGATGGGGGATTTGAAGTAAAGGATGCAGCTCGCATGGCTGAGGTGGCCAAATCCTACTATGAGGACCTTTATGGCCCCTCTGAGAATGACCTGGAGGCATCCAAAGTACTCTCAAGCGGACTGGGGGTACTGCCAAAGGAGACTCAGCTTCACCTACATAGTAAGATCTGCAAATCGGAGGTGGCAGCTGCCATCTGCAAAGGCAAGAATGGCAAGGCTCCCAGGGAGGATGGGTTGATTTTGGAGCTCTTCAAGTTATTTTTGGCTGAAATGTCTGAGATGCTTGCTAAGCTCTACAATCAACTCCTAGCCTCCGGTATAATTGAGCTGGCGTTTTCAAAAGGTGTGGTGGTGATGTTGTATAAGAAGGGCGATCCCTCCCTCATGAGGAACTATCAGCCTTTGACTCTGCTTAACGTTGACTATAAAATCTTAATGTAGATCCTAACCAATCAACTAAAGGGGGTTGTGGCGGACGTTTTTGAGAAAGAGCAGAACGGGTTTATCCCAGGACGCTCAATTACTGACAACTTGATGCTGCTTCACTTGATAAAAGAGTGGGCAAGTAAACAGTATGACCAGAGGGGGTGGCTACTGTTCCTTGATCAAGAGAAGGCGTATGATTGGGTGAATCATGAATTTCTTTGGGAAGTGTTAAGTAGGGTTGGAATCAAGGGGCATTAATTATGAATGCTTAAAGCGATTTATGAGAAGTCCTCATCAGTTGTCAATATCAATGGGGTCCTCTCCCAACCCTTCAAGGTGTGTAGGGGCGTGCGTCAAGTTTCCCTCTATCTCCATTGTTATTTTCACTTGAAATAGAGACCCTTTCAGTGTCTCTCAGAAAGTCAAACCAGAAGAAACTTACCATCAATGGCAAGGAGTACTCTCATTAAATTTTGCGGATGATTATGGATTTATGTTTTGTTGTTGGAGGAGGAGAAAGTAGTGATGAACATTCTGAAGATGTAACAGAACGTAAGCAACGCTAAGGTCAATCTGCTGAAATCCAGGGCTTGGCCCATTGGCAGAACGTCGACGTTGGGTGCGGCACCAAAGAGCTCAATCCACTGGATGACAACATGGGAGGAATTTCTGTACCTTAGGTGTACCATCCCTGGGTGGGCGTCACCGCACAAAATTTGGCTCAAACTTGAAGCGGACCTTAAAAAAGCGGCTTGGAAGTGATAATGGCTCAACTTATTTTATCAGGGCAGGGCCATTGTCATGAAAACTTTTATTCTTTAAATACCATGATACATTGCCAGATTTGTTCCACCACTGGCAACTTCCATCAGGAGAATACAGAGTTCAATCATCCAGTTCATTTGGCAAGGGAGGGCATCGAAAACCAGTTTCTCTAACTTGTGTCAGGAGGTGAAGAATGGGGCATCAGTCTGATTAACTTTGGGAGTAAGATCAAAGCACTGCAGCTGAAATGGATCACACAGGTCGCTCAGGAGGGAAAATTCATCTGTTGGTTTCCAATACTGGAGGACTACCTCTCTAAAGCTTGCAAGGACAGTTTGAACAAGGATCTTGGTGTCAGCTGGGGCATCAATCAAGGGGCCATTCCAAGAGCGGGGAACCTACCAGGCTACTGGAAGAATTACTTTAGAGCTTGGGCGGGCAGCAAGGGTAGATTGGATGGGGAGAGTGGCCATTGAAAGGATCTGGGAAAAACTCCTTTAGGGAGGAGCTCGGGGACTTGAGATGGAACCTCTTCTGCGCAAGGCCTTCAAGCACTTTATTGGGGTGGTTCACTGAGGGGACCTCCTTGATGGCGATAGCTGGAGAGTGCTTAGGGTGGAAGCAGCTAATAACGTTGCCAGTACCTTCAAGGTGCTGGTAAGGAAGGCATGTGATATTGTGGAAGCAACTGAACTGCCTTCTTGCTGGAGAGAAGCAATTCCTTCTCTGGCTGCATTAGAGGCTGGCGAAGCCTGTTCAGAAGGTTGTGGAGGGCAGGATTGGTGGGTGTTCCCGCGAGGAAGAGAAGGCTGGAGATACCCCAGATGGGAAAGCCTCCTCATCCTTCAGGACTGGCTCAAGGTGGGGGAGGTAGCGGTGTCTGCCTCTCAGATTTCATAACCACCAGGTTTCAGAAGCTACAAGACAGAGAGCTTTGCTTGACGTACTTATCCCAGATCACTTGCAAAATGTGACCTGGCCTGATGGACCTGTGGGGGAAGAGGGTTAAGGGATGCTGGTTTATACCAGTTCAAAACTTTCCCTTCCAACTTCACAGTAACATCTTGGTCACTGGGATGACTCTGCGTAAGTGGAGTAAGAATAAGGAGGATGACCTTCTATATGCCTGTAAGGTGTGCAGAGGGAAGGAGATGGCAAAGCACACCTTCACAGAGTGTCTGGCAGCGGATTCTGTGTGGAGCAATGTTCTCCTTTGGTATGAGGCATACCAACCAGGGTTTAAGTTATCCTCTGGTCATCTTGCATGGACAGAGATCCTGAATGCGTATGCCCACCAAGTCTGCTTGTAGACAAGGAGGGGTTCAGGGTCTGGTGCACAATATGGGGGATATGATGTATGGTCTATGGCTTGCCAGAAACCAGCGTTGCCTCGCTTCAGAAGGAATCCAGGCAACAGCTCCCTGACCATAGTCAAGCGACGGCTAGAAGTAGCTGTAGAAAGCTATGGCAATACTCTTTCCTCAAGTAAGTCCAATTTGGTGGTCAGTCTGGTCTCATTCCTCGCAGTAAGGGATGGGAGGCATATCTCTGAACTGGCTTGTAGCCTTTGCTACCTGGTATACCAAACAGTGAGGAATATGTCAGTTTTGGGGTGGTGTGAGCCACCCCAACCGCGGTTGGGCCCACTTTGGCGGTGCTTAGATTTGCGCAGCCCCACTGCGGCGAGGGGCGGTATCCTGGGTTTCATCCCGCAAATTTGCCTGCACTAGTGCCCTAATGGGCAAACAAAAACTCAAAGACTAAGTTGTCCACAGTGAAATGGGGTCCTGTGGAGTTTTCTTGGATGTTTCTTGAGTTAGTTCATCTGAAGTTATATTTTTTAAAGGACTGAATAAAGTTGGGTGGAGGGGAAACTCTGAATAAAAATTGGTGGAGGGTGTCTGGGATAATCCTTAAAAGCTTGATAGGTATGCCAAGTGGAAATCATAACACTCAAATCTTTGGGTTTCCTAATTAGTAGTACCCAGGGAAGAAATCAGTGGCGGTTAGTACTTTATATTGCCTTAGGACTCTGGGAGGTGTCAGCAATTAAATGAAACAGGTATGCATTATTCTAAGGCGCCATGGCTGTTGGAAAAGTCCAAGGCATTTCAGAGGGACAATGAAGCCTGCTGGTTAGTTTCTCAGTCTCAGCTAAGTGTCTGCAAGCTGAAGATAGTTGGTAGAGGCATTGAGTAACTAAAGTGTTGTCACCAACGTCAAGGCATCATTGGTCCTCATTTGGTAAAGTGATGGCATCATCATCTGGTTCAAGCATATCCTATATTTTTAGGCTAATCAGGGTAACTCCCTATTATTAGGATCTTGTAAAGGCTTGGGACCTCAGGCTCACTGGAAAACTTCAGTGCAGAGATAAGAAACAAGTTGGGAAGGGTTTTGATTTGAGGTTGAGGGAATGTGGGTACTGTCAGGGTAAATCCTGACATTAGTAGAATTCCTGAGATTACAGATATTATCAGTAAGATCAATAGGATACGTGTTAAGTTAGATCAAATAATTGAATATCAAATGAGTGATTGTATTGAAAATGTTTGATTAATCATTTAAATTACTTCAATTGCAATAATATTGAGTTAATTAATCGCACCAAAACGAATTTATGATGAGACTGAGACGATTCCCACTGCTTTTTAAAATCACATGCAAGTTGTAATCCCATAAGCTCCAGAGAAGAATAGTGCACTGTTTTAAAATCAATTAAGCTTAGGTAGTACAGGAAGTTGGATGATATATAAAACCAAGGCATTCATTTGGTTAATCTTTGCAGTCAATAAAAATATTCTTTATCATGCAAACACTATTAAGTATATTTACTAAAGTGTTGTCAATACTAATCTACCACCCCATCTTAAAAGAAACTCCCTTTCAACTTTCCCCTTTTAAAACCATATCTTTAGGCAACTCCCATACCAGCTTACCCACATTCCTTATACCTGAACACCTCTAGTGTCCCTGTCATACTAATTTAAGCCCCTTGGTTATGTTAGCTCATGATTAGCTACCCCCAACCAGGTCAGTAATACATCAGTCCCTGATAAATTTGACCACCCAAATATACAATAAATATCCCACCATGTTTTTATTATTGGGGGCTTTGATATCTGCCTTTTTGGGAAGTTACAAATTCTGATGCGGATGTTTCTTCAGTAAAGAAAGATAAAACAACTTATAAAGGAGCAGTAGGACTCACTCAAATGCAGACAGTGAGTGTGGCCAACCATGCACCTATGACTTACTTTACAGTTTCCTTTCAAAAATAATTATCTTTAGCTGAAATGAAAGAAGGTCTTAAGTTGTTGGCGGCATATTTTTAAAGCTTATCCTGAAACGCATTCAGTTGTCGCACAGAAAATTATGGAAGTGGGTGCACAACTCACTGATGATGCGCTAAATTGGTTTACAAGTAAACTAGAAGAGAATGATAATGTGTTCATTAAATATGAGTAATTCAAAAGTTAATTGTTAGCAGCAGCAACCCAAAATAACACCAGATTAAAGGCAAAGATAGCTTTGATGAATTTACACTAAGAAGTTAAACTGTTGAGGTATACATAAAGATGTTCCTGGATATCTTTCAGAAGATAGAGTTAGATATAGAAATGGGGGTGCACTTTACTTCAGTCAGGGGTTAAGAAGCCACTTAGCGTATTTAATCAGACATCAACCCACCATGATGCTATTAAAAATCATTGATATCAACAGAATCTAATGGTGAGTGTTGGCAGACCAGAAGAATGCTGTATTCAAGAGAATTACAAGAAGAGATTTCCCAAACCATTGTTTCCTCATTAAAGAATGACGCACAGTCTTATCCATTACTAAGTGTGAACTTGTATGTTGATAAAAGTTGTCACAATTCCAATATGACTGGACAAAAATCTTGGGACAGCTAGGGCGAATTGGGAAGAATCCACTGAACATGATATATTTACGATTATTTGAGTGCCTTGAGACGAGGCAATATTGTGATATAACGGATTATTATTGGATCACCTCTAAATAAGGCGATAAGGTAATAAGGTGATGTTGACATATGACAAATATGAATTAAATCGCCTACAATTAGGGCTATAGAGAGTTAGAGAATAAAAAGCCAAAATCGAGTAGAATTGGCGGAATAGAATATCCCAAGCCATGAGAGTGGTATCATCCAAAGCCACTGTATACAAACAAGATGGGTGATTGAGAGAAGTTAAGTTGTTTATAGTAGAGAGAGTGGAACAGCAAAAGGTCGCTGCATTTATTAAAAGTAAATAAAAGAATCGTTGGGGTGGCTGCTCCTATTTTTAGTATATCTTCAAGTGTGTCTGAAGGGCTGGCAATCCCCACATTATCTGTCTGTTGCTCAGTGGGCTCGACCTGTACAAACAATATGGCGGATCCTAATGATACCATCCAATTTTATAACAGTGGTGCTCACTACAGGGGGCCTATTGATCAACTATCAAGTAATACGAAATTCCAGTTAATAGCCATGTCTTACACAGACTGTGTTGCTGGATAATCTTCACAAAACACTGCACCAGCTGGGTATGAGGAACTCAAACTTACCTTAAATGCAGTGCTCAAAAATCAGGATGAACTTCTTCAGGAATGAAATGCTGTCATGCACCAACTTGATAGCACTTTTAGCCAAATGTAAATATTGGGACAACAAAACAAGGAACTCACCAACTGGCTGGATGATACTAACAAATGGCTGCAGTGCGCAGAGCGGAAATTGACCAGTGCCTCTCAGTCTTCTCATTGGGAAGAAGAGGATCATCAAGGGGGACATCATATGAGGAAGAATATGTCACTTGTCGGAGCTAATACATTCAGGATAGTAGTACTGGATATGAATATGAGTCAGAGCGCCAATTCCCTCATGTAATGGTGGTGCCGCCCATGGCAGAAAGCCACGCTACCCCTGAAGCGGCGAGCATCCCAACTTCCACTGATCCAGCTCCTCATTAGGAAACTGCTTTTGGATCTCAACCCATTCCTCAGTATGGCTCAAAAAGCCATAAATAGGATGAGGAGGTTAATGTTGAGAAACTACCTCCATTTGATCAAAATGAGAATTTATGGTTTCTTCAAATGGTTTAGATTTGCAGCGGAAGGTGCATCTGATAGATGGAAGGATAAACTGTTGATTTCCTCCTTGGATGTCAGGAGTACCAATCAAGTCACCTGTTACCTCTCAAGTAGCTCTGTTAACTATAGATGTAAAAGATACCATGCTTCACCTGTTTGTAGGTACCTCAAAGATGTCACAATGGAAAGCGGAATTCTTAACGATCTGTTTCTGCTGAAATGAGACTCTCCTGGATTTCACTGATCAATTTACAATGGAAGCCCACATGCTGATTGGGGCAGGGTACTTATCAGAAGTTAATGTGTGCATCGCCATTACCTCCATAGTGAATCTATACCAAGAGCTTCACACTGTCATTTTGCTGCTTCTGGATGACAACATACTTCTACTCAAGATTGTACAGTTTTTGCATCACATATCCTTTAACTTTCCACCACTGACTATGGAATGGAAGACTACCACCTATACTGTACCCTCTTATTCAGGAGAATACTCTCATCTGACTCTGGTTACGTTTAGCAATCTTGACCTTACTATAACTCTGCACCTCATCCTCATCTGAATTATACTCAACAGTTTGATCAGCGTCAATGGGCTGGTCACAAAACCTGTCAGCAAACTAGCTACCGTCCAGGACCTATCTACGCCAAACGTCAACAATCATCTTACTGACCCGGGCCTGGTTACACTGAATGACCACAAACTTTTCAATCTGAACCTCTTATGAAAATCAAGGACGTGACACTTATGGGATTAACTTCTATGAATGCGGCCTCCCTGGTCACTTGTCAAAATTCTGCCATAACCGCCATGTGAACCAAGTGCACCAAGATCAATACTATCAGGGAAAAGATGGAGCGGAGAGAGATGGGACCCTCTACCTCCACGATTCCAACCTAAAACGTCCCTGAATCAATAGTATTATATCCTGTGGAAGTCCCCCAGTACAATGTCGGAATTTTATACCAGAATCCTTTTAAAAGAGTAAACGTAGTAACATGAACTCAAGCCAAGGCCGTGGAGGACAAAGAATCCCCAGAACAATTGAAGCCGTATGCCTGTCAAATGCTTGATCAAGCTTCCTTGGACAATCTGGATTCTGCCACAGATGCGCCAACTCTGAAAGGAGTAAACGTCGCCCTTCCAGTAGATGCCATTGTAAAAAAATATCCTAAAGTTGGTGAGGGGATAATGAGTTTTCTTGAAGAAAGAGATCCTGTAAATGTCCACATATCAAACAGGCAATATTATTCTTATTCTGAGTGTACGTAATGTGATATTTTTGTAGCAAAGCATAGAGCTTGTACTATAATAGATACTAGTGCTCCAGTCAACATAGTTTCCACAAGTTGATGGCGAAGTTGACGTTAAAACCTGATGTAGACCATTGAATGGTGTATGGAACTGCTGGAGCAGAAAGCACTGTCTCTGAGGGGGCTTACAGTGCGCTACCTCTGCACTTTGGGCCCATTGTCATTGTAGCTCCGGCGATTGTGCTACCAAACAAAAACTATGACTTGTTAATTGGAACTGCTTTCCTGCACCATTTTGGGGCTGTCATTAATATAATGGAGATGACTCGCGCCATTCTGGAAAAGAGGATCCAATTTACTTCACCTCTGGCGGAATACCAAATGATCTGGTGCACATGAGCCATATCAACCTTGCATATAGTGATGGGGTGATGCCAGTTCGCTATCACTGACTAAAGCGCAAGGCTTGGCCCTTTCCCCAGCAGATATATACAATATCCAGGGATACCTCTTCGAGCTGCAGGGCTCATATCTATTCCTTCTGGACATCAAGTCTTAGTGAACACCAAGTTAGAGGTGGAAGTGGCTATTAAGCTATATGGGGAAGTCATTGGGCTCTAGTATCAAACGTGTTTTGCTGCATGTGGCTCCAGGGATTATACTTCCAGGCCATTGAGAGATTAAGGTTTTGTTAGCAAACCTCCAGAGCAAACCAATACAAATCCGCCAACACCAATTAGTAACATATTTAAATTTGATTCCAATAGAAGAGGTCCTTCAGGTTCATGATTTTGGGTCATTGGACGAATTTGGTCTACCAGTTGAGGCACCTGCCGGCGTACTGACAGTGGTACTGCGGAGGAATCTAATAGGACTATTGGAAGAGCAAAAAGATCAAGAAATAGCTTTATTTCAGAAGTACAAGGGGATTTTTGCTGTTGACAATCACAATTTAGAGTGTGCTCGGGGGTGGTCCATTGGGTAGACACAGGAGATCATCCTACTATAAGGTCTCAGCCAATCCGCTGATCAAGGGAAGCGGAAGACGTTGTCACTAACGAAATTGACAAGTTGCTGGAGCAAGGGATGCTTGAAACATCTAAGAGTCCATGGGCTTCACCTGTTCTGATTGTAAAATGAATTGATGGCACTAACTGCATAGTAATAGACTACCAGAGGCTCAACAGTATTACAAAAAGTACTCATACAACTTACCAAGGATTGATGATGCTTTGGATCAGTTAGGGGGAGCCCATTATTTTTCAGCAATGGACTTGATATCCAGTTACTGGAAAATTGAGATATTTATGGCGGAACAGGAAAAATGCACTGTAATCACCTCCAAAGGCCTTTTTAACTGATGTGGATTCCTCAAGGGCTGTGCAATGCCTCAGCTACGTTTAAGCGAGCCATGGACACTATTCTTGGTGACCTGAAGCAGTCATGCGTCCTTGTATACCTCAATGATATTAACGTTTTCTCTCAAACCTTTTCAGAACACCTCGAGCATTTAGAAGCAGTATTCCACTGGCTTGCTGAGGTGAACATTAAAATAAGCCTCGAAAATGTAACTTCTTCAGAGATCATTTGGAATACCTGGGGTTTGTTGTAGACTCTAAAGGGCTGAAACCACATCCAGCTAAGATGGAGGCCATCTGCAAAATGACTGCACCTCATAGTAAACACAACATACAGGTATTTTTGGTAATGGTCAGCTACTACCAGCGCTTCATCCCTAACTTTAGCTCTATTGGGGGGCACTATTTGAGTTGTTAAAAAATGATGCTGTGTTTGAATGGATGGAACGTCGTCAATATGCTTTTTATACACTTTGTATGTTGCTGACCAGTGCACTGGTGCTATGCTATCTGAACTTTGACAAAGAGTTTATCGTTCAGATGGATGTGTCCCTTTCCACCATTGGGGCAGTACTTTATCAGAAAGATGACGAGGGATAAGAGCATACTGTAGCATACTGTAGTCAAAGTCTGAACTGCCATGAGCGCAATTATACTGAGACCAAGTGGGAGTGCTTAACAGTGACTTACGCATATAAGCAATTTAGAGTCTACTTGCATGAGGTAAAGTTCAAAGTTGTAACAGATCATGCATCATTACGCTGGTTGCAGATCCTCAAAGAACATTGTTGCAAAATCGACCTTGGGCTCTGCTAGTGTTCCAGGCCAACCAGTATGAAGACTGGTGGCCCTTTGCTATTTCGCCTTCATTGGCATACCAACCCCTATAAGTCCTGCGTCCAACCTACCAACTAACCACCAAAGGCTTCGCCTTTAGCCTCAGGCGTCCTTGGTATGTGCCTCAGCAAGTCCTGCCCCTTTCTGAGGCGGCTAAGGCACTCCCGCGCTGCCCCACCCTCGCGACCCTTCACCAACCCATCTGGGCATGCCCCGGCGAGTCCATCCCCCTTCTTGGGCGGCTATGGCACCTCGCGCGCACCCCAAAAGGGTTGGTGGCTATGAAGCTCACCACTGGTAGCCAGCTGGCCAGATTCCCACTGGTTCCTCATAAGGAGGAGGCATGGGAGCTGGAAGTGCTGGCCACTCCAGGAGTGGTCACCCGCTCCTTTGGGGGATCTCCTATCCTATCTTCCCCACTCTAGTGGCTCTTGCTACTTCAAACAGATAGGAAAAATAGGCAATTAAGATATGTTTATTAGGAGGGAATAAATGACTATTTATACTACTTTTAGGGCTACTGCGCCCAAGTGCTCTTTGGCTAATCATCTGCTAGAAATCCCATCAGCCTCTTGATCCCAAACTCTCTATCAGATCGTAAACTTTCTTCCTTCATACTTATAGCGATTCCCTCTTACATCTTCTCACTGATCACCGAATAAAATTAGGTCAATCCATCTTCAGCATAAGTTGCCAGTAGATCGTATATAAACTTGTAAATAGATAAGAATTCGAGCATCCTCAGCATGAGTTGCCGGAGCTCCAAATTGGACAATGGAACCATTTTGAACAAGTTGTAATGGATTCATCAGCTTTTTACTGGAAACTCACAACGACCTTTGGATGGCATTTCAGCAGTGAACGCAGCTTCCATCGAACCTAAACTTGATTAAACATATAACATTAAATAGTATCAAACTAGGTGATTAGCTAGCAATTACACCCAACTAACCAAAGCCCCTAATTCAAATACTATTGGAAGGATTCATCTGGTTAAAATCCCAACAAACATGAAGGCCGTTTGGCTTGATGGGCTCTTAAGATGCAGGCTTATGACTTCAAGAACCTTTATCACCCAGGAGTAAAGCATCAGAACGCTGATTGTTTATCTCAACTGCCAACTGTTGCCATGACGGTGGACCTCAGTGATGTGATGTAGAATAAGATGCTCAGCGGAAAATATTATGACAAACCACCCCAAGTGATCAAAGCATTAAATGAGATGTGAACGAATACCTTCCAATGGAATGGGGAACTTTAAAAGTGGATCGGCATATACTACGGTGAATTTTCTGTGACTCTCAGCATGGCCAGGAATCATTATGAGCGCCCACAAAGCAGTTGGACATGGTGGGGTGCGCAAGACAATAGAATTGATGCGCCCTTGGTACTATTGGGAAAGCATGAGCTTCGATGTGCTTGAAACTATTTCCTGTTGCCATCAGTGCCAAGTGGAAAATCCATTCCACCATAAGACTTAATACTGGGTAGTGAAACCACATTTTTCTTGGCAAACGGTTTCCCTTGAAATCGTTGGTACCTTGCCAACAGGAGCCAACTGGTGTAAGTACATTCTTGTGACTATTGACCACTTGACCAGGTGGGTCAAAGAAAGGGCAATATGGGATTTGGGGGTGGTTACAGTGGCCAAGTTTGTAATGGAATGCATTATTCAGTGACATGGCTGCCCCAGTTCATTCTCACTGATAATGGAACCAATTTTACCTCACACATCTTCCCCAAACTGAATGAGCTTATGGGAATCCACGGGGTTCTGACAACTCCATACCACCCCAAATCCAATAAAATGGTCAAACGGGTGAATGGGGCTTTGGTGAACATACTACAAAAATTAGTAACCAATTGCTCTTACATTTGGAGCTCACTCCTTTCCACTGCCATGTTTGCATATAAAATTAGTTTCCATTCCACCACGGGGAAGAGCCCCTTACAACTACTATATGGCTGACACCCAGCTCTTCCGACGTTATCTTGTTCTGTCTAGAAGACACTGGCAGAATGGAACCCCATCGTTATTTGACTAACCTGGCAAACACTATGATCAAATTGCAAACCAAAGCATATTCCTTCAGCTTATCCAAGAAGATCAGGAACCAGGCTGCCAATCAGGTACATCATATTGGGTTGGCGCAGTTCAAAGAAGGTGATATGGCTCTCTTTCATGACCAACATGGGTTTGAGTGGAAACACACACTGGCCAATATTTGGATTGATCCATTCAAAGTTATAGAGAAAACTGGGGTCAACGTGTATACCATCAATGACCCCACAAGTGGTCATATCATTAACCAAGTGCACGCAAAGTTCCTATGACTATACAAGCAATAGGAGCCTTATTGTCCAGTCAAGGATGGGGTAATGTCACGATTCCAATATGACTGGACAATAATCTTGGGACAGCTAGGGCGGATTGGGAAGAATCCGTTGAGCATGTTATCAGTTACTATTATTCAAGTGCCTTTAGAAAAGCCGATATTAGTATATAATGTGTTATTGTTGGATCGCCTCTAAATAAGGCAATAAGGTGATGTCAACATTCAAAAACTCTAAAATTTAATCGCCTACAATTAGGGCAATAGAGAGCTAGAGAATAACAAGCCAAAATCGAGTAGAATTGGTGGAATAGAATAGCCCAAGCCATGAGAGTGGTATTGTATGAAGCCACTGTATATAAGCGAGATGGGTGATTTAGAGAAGTTAAGTTGTTTATAGTAGAGAGAGTAGAAAAGCAAAAGGTCGCTGTATCTTATTAAAAGTAAATAAAAGAATCGTTGGGGCGACCGCTCCTATTTTTAGTATATTTTCAGGTTTGTCCAAAGGACCGATGATCCCCACATCATCTGTCTGTTGCTCAATGGGTTTGACCTGTATAAACAATATGGAGGATCCTAACAATACCATTTGATTTTATAACAGAAGTGTTTGAAAACTATGACTTTGCTGGACAGGGGGGCCTCACGGAACTTTATCTCAGAGCATGCAGTGAAAATGCTGGGCTTGCATGCAAAAAACCTTTAATGAAAGTAACCTTGGGGGAATGATGAACATTCTTTATCTTACCGCTGCTCACGTCATATTGGCTTGAAGTTTGGGGTAAGTAAAATGAAAGTTAAGTTTTGGGTCCTGTGTAGTTCACCCCATCCTGTACTTCTTGGGTATCCTTGGTGGACACAGGTTGAACTCCAGCACAATTATGGATAAAATCTATCACAATTAAGCTAAAGAATAAGCTCATTGAGTGTGTGTTAGAATAGCATAAAGGTTTGGACATGCTCACAACAGTAAATCAGGTTGTTCCATTGGAGCTTTGCAAAGGAAAGATCCCTGAGTATCTCTCAAGAGGCATCACTTTTTGGAGAAGAGGAGGCTAAGCAACTACAAGCTCATGGATTTTTTGATCAAGTGATTGATTTACTAGAAGGGAAGCAGCCCACCCATGGGCCTATTTATTTTTACAATAAGAGGGAACAAATTGCCCTGAGAGAATATCTAGATAAAATGCTTGATAAGGGGTTTACACGGGTTTTCCGCTCTCCCTGTTCACCACCCTTGTTGTTTGTTAGTAAGAAGGACGGTGGACTACGGCCAAGTATAAACTGCCAAATGCTCAATGATATAATCATAAAGATCCGGTATCTTATCTGATGCTGATCACTTGATTGACCAATTTTCTGGAGCTACAATCTTTTCCAAAGTCTTAAAAGATTCATTCAACCAGATACGGATAAAAGAAGGTGATTAGTGGAAAACAGCGTCTAAGACACGATTTGAGCTATTTGAGTATCTGGTGATGCCATTTGAGTTGTGCAACGCACCTAGTACATTTCAACAAATGATTGATATGGTGCTGGGTGGCTATCTGAACCACTTCTGCGTAGCCTACCTTGATGACATTTTGATCTACAGTTAGGCGCAGGAGGAACACTTACTGCACTTGAACTTGGTATTTAAGAAGCTTGGAAGGTATAACTTGCATGTGAAGCTATCAAAATGTGATTTTGCGCAGGAGGAAGTTGAATTTTTTGGCTATGTTGTGGGCAGGAATGGGTTCACCATGGCACCTAGAAAAGTGGATGCCATCACATCTTGGCCTACACCTGATAGCTGGAAGGACGTTAATAGTTTCTTAGGCTTGACAAACTTTTGCAGGGATTTTATCAAATACTTTTCTTCTTTTGCGTTACCCTTAACATGGCTTACAGCAGAAAGTGTTCCATATAAATTGTCTCAGGTGGGAAATATCTTTTTCTGACCTAAAGGCTGACTTTGTTTCTGCACCTGTGTTGGCAATGCCCAATGATGAAAAGCCCTTTATGGTTGAGACTGATGCTTCAGGATACGCTTTTAGGGGTTTTGCTGCAGGAGGGTGATGATAGTAAGCTGCATCCCATAGCCTACTATTCCAAGAAATTCACCCCAGTTGAATGCAACTATCCTATCTACGACAGGGAAAGGTTGGCCGTTGTTCAATGTCTAGAACAATGGCGCCAGTACCTTTGTGGGGAAAAGTACCAAGCGAAACATTTGAAAAACCATAAAAACTTGACTTACTTTTTCACCCCACGGCAATTGAACCAGCGTCAGGCACGATGGGCACTTACTTTGGAGGATTATGACTTGGACATTGAATACAAACCTGGGATTATGAATGTGGTTTCAGATTCCTTAAGCCGGCGTCCTGACATGATACCTGAATAGGGGGAAATTACTGAGTTTAATACACATGTGCTTCTGAAGACCAAGGATCCACCTGCATTGTTATCTCATCTTGTACTAGTGGGCCGTGGATATGAGATTTTGGATGTTCAGAATGATGAGGCTTTCTATCAGAATGTGAATAATAATCTCATTAAAAACTTAGACAGTGTATGGTACAAAAAGGGTTACTCATTAAGGGGTCAGTCAGTATTCTGGAAAGGTTGTTTTTATGTACCAGAAGGACCTTTAAGATTGGATGTCACGCGTGAGCACCACGATGTAGGCATGGCAGGACACCCTGGAAAGAATATAATGATCCAACTGATTAAAAACTTACTGATGGCCTGGTCTTAGATGGAATTTCTTAAAATATGTGGCAGGATGTGAGGTCAGTGGGTGCATCAAGGTTCGTAGAGGACTTCCTGAAGGACAATTATAACCATTGTCAACTGCACAAAAGCCATGGGAGTCAATATCCATGGATTTTATAGTAGAGCTACCCCGTTCCTAAGGATTCAATGCAGCGTTGGTGGTGGTAGTTAGATTCACTAAAATGTCTTGTTTTATCCCAACTACTACTAATGTCATGGCTAAAGAGATAGCTCTTCTGTTTTTGAAAAGAGTATTCCTGCATCATGGTACTCAAAGAAGGTGATCTCAGACAGAGGGCCTCAAGTCATCAAATTTTTGGAAACAACTCCTTGTAGACCTTGAGCCAAGAGATGTTTATCCACCGCATACCATATGCATACTGATGGACAGACTGAAAGAGTTAATCAGAGCTGAGGCAGTACCTGAGATGATATGTTAATGAGGAGCAGGACAATCGGTTTGAGTTGTTACCTATGGCCCAGTTCTGTTATAACACTCTAGATCATTCTTCAAATGTAATGTCACCATTCAAAGCTAACTATGGGTATGATGTAAACTTGAAACCATTGCCATCTGTTGAAGCGGACAACCCCCTGGGAGGGAATTTTTATGAAACATTCTATAAATTCATGCACTTCTATTGGCTAATATGAACTGAGAAGTAAATACTTACAAAGACTTTGCAGATAAGAAGCGTGTGCCTGGTAAGGTGTTGGAAGTAGGTAGCCAAAATTATCTGGATGCTCGCAATATTCCTTTGGATGTACCATGTCAGAAACTTGCTCATCAGCGCGTAGGGCCATACAAGGTCACAGAGGTTATAGGAAGGTGGCTTACCATCTTGAATTGCCCAAAGGTTGGAAAATTCACAATGTATTTCATCGTTCCATCTTTTACAAAAAAAGGAGGTTCCCTACCACACTAGAAAGTCAAAGAGCTAGCACCACCACTGATTAAAGGTCCCTGTCCTGAGTATAAGGTGAGGATATTAAAGGGAGATGAACATATCATGGTAAAGTGCAATACCTGGTTAAGTGGTTGGATATCCTGCATAAGGAGCACTTGGGAGCTGAGGAGAACTTAAAGAATGCAGGCAAGCTATTAAAGAAATGGAAGAAGAAGGCCTCGCAGGTAGCTTCAGCCTTGTTGATGGATGGTGTCAGGGTAAATCCTGATATTTGTGGAATTCCTGAGATTACAGATATCATCAGTCAGATCAATAGGATATTTGATAAAGTTAGATCAAATTAATTGCATATCAAATGAATGATTGTATTGAAAATGTTCGATTAATCATTTAAATTACTTCAATTACAATATTGTGTCAATTAATCGCACCAAAACGAATTTATGTTGAGACTAAGATGATCCCACTGCTTTTTAAAATCACATGCAAGTTGCAATCCCATAAGCTCCAGAGAAGAATAGTGCACTGTTTTAAAATCAATTAAGCTTAGGTAAGTCTAGGAAGTTGGATGATATATAAAACCAAGGCATTCATTTGGTTAATCCTTGCAGTCTTTAAAATATTCTTTATCATGAAAACACTATTAAGTATATTTACTAAAGTGTTGTCAATACCAATATTCCCCCCATCCTAAAAGAAACTCCCTTTCAAATTCTCCTTTTAAAACCATATCTTTAGGTAACTCCCATACCAGCTTACCCACCATTCCTTATACCTGGACACCTCTAGTGTCCTTATCATACTGATTTAAACCCATTGGTTATGTTAGCTCATAGTTAGCTACCCCCAACCAGATCAATAGTACACCAGTCCCTGACAGGCACATTGGATAGGAAGTGTTTTTATCCCTTTGTCAGTTTGTATATAAGATTGATCATTTTTAAAGGTAGAAATGATCCATAATACGTTGAGAGCTTGGAAGGATAACAGCATTGTAAAATATTGTGATCAAAGATAACATAATCAATCAATTGTAATTGATGGAAAGTTAAGCAGGCAAATTGAAGACCTGTCCACAACAGGGTTGTTGAGAGCCACTGGCCATCAGGAAGACAAGGTCACTTTTGAGGATTCTGTGTAAATGATATTAAGCAGAAGCTTTTTAGTGATAATATTAGCAGATGAACTTTTTCTAAGGTGGTTGAGAAAGCATATCTGAAAAGGGAACCTTGACTGTGGGGCACTCCTTGGGTGGTAAACAAGGTTTTAGGGTTCTGGTTAATGTTTCTGGAGTCACACTAGACCATTGCTTTAGTGCAAGTCTTAATGTAAGGCAGGACTTGACATGAATATATCGCTGAAGGATATGGAGATAATAGTATTCTTTAAAATCTCAGTGGCGGAAATTCCTCAGGTTGATAGGGTAACTGGTCAAACTGGGGCTAATAATAAAGGAACATAAGGGGATACTGAGCAGGTAAATTTATCAGAACTTGTTGCACAGGTCAGGTTAATGAAATAGGGGCAGTCAAATCTTGTTTTTGAACAATATGGGTCTTAGTTGTGGGTTTTCATTATCTTTTGCTTTGTTTTTATGTAGGAGGACAAAGTTGAGCAGAGCCAATTTATGTGTAGCTGATTGGACTCAGGGGTTCTAACCATATTCCTCCATTAAGGTTCATGAAGTTTAGTCATCATCAGGATTCAGCATCTAGTGAATCATCAATCTTTACTTTTTTAGGAATTTAGGGGTAGCAATTTTGGGCTCAGGTGCTTTGGGGGATTTGTAGTTCTATAAATCTTCAATCTTCATTTTCTTTGGGTAAGTTAGGGTAATATCTAAACTTTTAGTTTCTTCAATTCTTCATTTTTGGCAGCATATTTCTCTAAAGTAAAGCCAACTGATCAGCTTTAGACGAGCTGGATTCACCCACATACTGGACTTGTTGTAGTGGTTTTGAGTAGGGATATCCTCAATCACAGGTTGCTTGGGCATTCTGAGATGAGGAGGGTTGAAAGGGAAAGCTGGAGGGCGCAATTTGGCAGATTTTATGATAGGTGTTGTGGCCCAAGCTTGTTGCTCTACTCAATAAGGACAACGCCCACATGGCTGAACTATCTGGCACTGATCACAAGGGGCGCAACATTGGCAGAAGTGATGTCTGAGGGTGGTTGCAATTAAATCATTGAAGGTTGATATAGGGCTGCTGCCCCTGAAACAACATGGTCAATTTCTGGACTTGTTTGATGTGGGCATGAATGTCATGTGCAAATGACATAAATGTGGGGACCAACCCCAAAGACAAGGCTGGGCACCAGGAGGCCCAGAGGGGGAAGCTGCAGGCCCTTCCTAACCTGAGGCACACCCTGGACCAACGCTGGGTTTGGGCAAAATATGCCCAGGTTGTGACTAGTGGTGTGTCAAACGCCCAGCCCCTGATGTCAAGCCAGGCATTAAAATGAACGATCTACTGAATGAACGCAGATGGTTCAATTTGGTTTGTTGAGGAGCGGGGTTTCAAAACCCGTTCCATTTTTGAAATAATGCGCTCAGGTCAAATCCAACTTCAATCAATCACTTGAGTGAAGTCAGTTTTGCCTATTCAACCAACCTGGATGGCATTGTTGCCCTATTGGTGAGTCAGTGCTTGGGCCCACTGCAGCATAACCCTTATTCCCTCATTTTGAGCTTAAATACGTTTCCCCAACCAACATTCCTCGTTGGTCAACTTCCCAAATAAACCTTTTCCCCATTTATGTTATTTTAATTTTATGATATTTTGAATGCTCCTGTGCATGAACCTCTTCAAGGAGTCTCACGCTCCATTACCCTTGCCATTGCAAGTACCTTGCAGCTCTCCCCTTGTTCATCGTCTGTTCACCCAGGTTCCCTCCAACCTGGGTCGCTTTACCCCTTCTTATATGTGCACTGCGTCGCCTTTACTAGGGTTTTTATTATAAAATTCACAATTTTATACCTAAGTTGTTATTGCTCCAGCACCCTCTGCTGGGCACTAGCAGCTGTATTATTAATGGCTAGTTTCATTTCATTGGCTCTGTGCACCGCGCACTGCCACGCTGGGAACAGGAGAGTTATGTACACTCTCCTTACAATGAATCTATCAATTGACTTCTGAGGTCAGCTTAATATCATGTTTTTGGAATATCCTCAGTGTCAAATCGTCCAAATCTTTGGCGTCCAAATTTGTGACAAAAGAATTTTGGGATTGATTTCAAAGGCAGGTCACCATTCTTGCATAATTTGGCAAATGACAATGGCTTGATCCACACAAAACCAGTCGCGCTAGGTATACCGCATCAATGTAAGGTTTTTGAGGGCTTTGAGGAACCATTCAAGGCGTTGTTGCTTGACTTCCTTGCAGTGGCAGTAGGTAATCTGCCCTGAAAACCCAAAAGTTAATTAAATCTATAAGAAATTTGCTGATACTCAAAAATTTATGGAGGTGAAGCTGATAGAACATTTTGCTGGGTTGAAAAGCTGAAATTTGAAATCTTTCTTGGGCATGAGCTTGCCATTGATTCCAGGATTTGAAAGGCAGGTAGGTGCTATGTCATTTATAAGCAGCTCCGGTGAGCAGGCTGGTAACTTCTCACAAACAAAGCTGGGAGCTGACCTCATAGGCATCTTCTAATGCATCATAGTTTATCAACTAATTGTGAATGGGACCATGGTTGAGTTTTTCAAAATCCAGCTTGCCGCATGTTCATATAAAGTAGATGGCAGAAACTTGGGCATCAGCATATTGCTTATAGGCTCCATAAATCATCCTTGACAGGATCTCCACTTTGTCACAGTGGCTTTTGAATCCCAGGTTGATCATGACCTAAGGCTCAGGAAACAACTCCAGCTTCAGTTCAATCAGTCATTTCATTGGTTAAATGTTGATGTGTGCAAGAGGGCATTCTGCTTAAAATAACCAAATTAGCGTTTCATAGATAAAGCCTGATAATAAACAGCAGGAAAATATAAAGGAAGAAATTCCAATAGTACATTGGGATTTGAGAGCAGGTCTATATATCTGATTTATCAGAAATTTGCAAAGAAAAAGGTTTTAAAGGGTCTCAAGGGGAAAGCAGATAAAAATAGTAAATGTTGGCAGAGATAAGACAAGGGAGGGGATAACAGCCAATGGATTGGCAATCTTGGCGGTAATGTTACAGTAATATCACAAAAGTTTAATGATTTTACAATTAAATATTGTTACGCCATTAATTTTAAAATATATTGTCTCAACTTAAAAGGAGATACATCAAACATTTAAATCATATAAGATACCATATGCTTTCAAAATAGAGGAGGCATATTAACATTATAGTAATAATACATGCTTTTAATTTTATTTTAAAATATCTTGTAATTTTTGACAAATATAAGTCATATTGTTGCAAATAAGTTTAAATTTTAATAAAGAAATGATAATATAGTTGAAATCCTGATGTATATAGATGACCATCATAAAGTTTAGTGTGTAATTGCCCATTTAATCAAAAATAGCTATCAACCTCATACCCAGAAAAATTGAGAATATCACATTAACTGAATAATACCAAACTGATAAGCTGAGATGATATATCATCTTTAAAAAAAAGTCTTATGTACCATTTTTTATCTTTATAACTATATAAATATATTATTTTTTTATAGAAAAATAAAGACATGATATGTTGGTTCTCCTGATTTATATAATATTTGTAACAGGTTTTTGGTTCATTTGTTAAGAGGAGTTATATAACATACATAATCATAAAAAATAATATATGTAAGTTGATTTCATAAATCACCTTCAACTAAACAATAAATAAATTGAAAATACTTTATTAAAAATTAAGGTTAACTTATCAAACATTTAATATTGTTGCTCACAGTTTAATTTAGGCCAATCCAACTGATCACTTATATAATCTAACTACCCATTTAACTTTTTCAAAAGTTAAATGTCAAAGCATGATGATGATATCACAACCTTAAAATAATATGAAGTGTACAGAAAAATATCAAATGACACACAGCTAAGTCATATAAATGCTATTTAGCTTTTTACCATATAATAAAACTTATAATATTATTATACTTAGATAGCTACTCTCAATATAAATTTAAATATAAAGTATCCTAGAATAATTCCCGCCAAAGTTTAACTAAGAGAAAACTACTATCTGGATTGATGATTATATTCCTAGTATGGTATGTCCACATAAGGGTCTAAATTTCCTGGGTAAATAAGCAAATTAACAAATTATACAATTTTAGTAAAATTATTGATGGAAACTGAGTTTGAGCCCTGCATATCTGTTAAAATGACTCTACAGCTCCCAGTCCTAATATCAAAGCCAAATGAAAATAAGGGCTTTCCAATATGAAATTAATTGCACTGAAAAGTTAAATTAGTTTTATGCCAATCTAAGGCTAGCACAATCTAGATATATCTAATCTGTCAATATAAATTAATTATGGTTCAGAATACTCAGCTTAGGAGGGTTAATAATTATCAGATTACCCCAGAAAGGATAATTGAGTTTGTAAGTTATGAAAAGGTTGCCAAATACACTTGATCTAGGGTATTAGAAAAAAGTAGATATCTTTTTACTTGAGGTGGGCTGACCTGGGTACAATACTGCACCAATTAAAGGGGAAATGGGAAGTCAAAATCAATGCAAAAGGAGGATAAATCCTGGTAAATTTTACATTCAGCATTCTGATAGGCCAAGAACATAAGTGCCTTGCTGTTTGATATCTCAGTTTTAAGCATTAGTGAACAACATCAACACAGTCATAAAAATTTTTCTACCCAAAGTTCATCTACCAAGATCAAAATCAGGAGGCAGTGTTCATGGAGTCCTTTATCTACCACTGAGACACCTTCCCTTGAAAAGTAGATGTTTCCACAGATAAGTGTCAGCAATAAGATAAGAATTATTGTCCATACTTATAACAAAATAATATTTCACTAACTAAAGTTTAACCTTTTTAGTTGATTTCTCCAATAGCTATCTTATTTTTAAAATAGTTTTTAATATAAATACCATTTCTCCTTATACCTTAAGCAGTTACCTTTTTGGAAACTTGTACCTTTTTTGACCTTAGCAGAGCTTACTTTTATAATTATTCTTCACTTTTATATTTTGTGGTATACTCTGGGATAGTTTGCTCAATATGGTTTGCAATTATTTTTATAAAAAGCTTAAGTATCTAGTAATTTGCATCATCAAGTTTTCTAAAAACTGTGAGGGCTTCAAATGCTCTACTTATATATAATCAACCAAATACTTTTATTCTTCCTTAATATATATCATAAAGGCATTCTGATAAAAGAAGGTGTTGCACTTTTATGTGGTAAACTTTCCTCATTCTATATGCATAACTTTAGTTCCATTATGAGAAATATTCTTTGTGTCCAGTTTGTGTTGAATAATTGAAAAGAACTTATACACTTCACAGGGTCTAGAACCTCATCTTCTTAAGACAGCAATCCAATTTCCCTTAATTTCATCATTAGTCCACCTAGTGTGCCAAATACAGACTAACTTAAATGGGAGGATTTTTTCATAATAGTTACTAATTTTTCCTTAAATTTTATACATAAATAATCTTTACACTGATTGCATCTAATTAAACTGAATGCTATAACCTTTCTTTATCATAAATGTATTAATTTACTAAGATAATGTAATATACACCCAAAAGTTGTTATTTTATCTATAAAGTATTTAAGTGTGCAAAACCTAGGGACAACAATACTTGGGGTATAGTAATGAAAATTAAATAGAAGAAGTTGTGTTAGAGAAACCCAAACATGTTGGGAGAAAACCTCTGATTGTGTTGCTCATATTATAAAGGTAGGATTATATTATTTTATAGCCGTGCAATTTTAATCTCTTCCCAATTTATTTCTAGAAAATATGAAGCCCAAATGTATACTCTATCCTTGATTTTATTAGTAGTATAACCAAAACCAATGTTTTGGAAACTACTTTGAGCATACTAGGAAATAATATATTCCCTCTGGAAGGACCTCACCAGTATACAACCACCTCAAGATCTACATAAACAAGATCTAAACATAGATACCGAAGATGAGACCCCTTTTATAAAAGATGACGTCCTAAGAAATTTACCAGACAGGTTAGATGATGTCATCTAAAATAATTCAATACTACTAATTAAGTAATTCAATATGTGAAGAGAATGACAGAGCCACCAAATACTATGAAAATTTGACCACCTTTTATACCTTTGGGGGTGCAAAGTAAAATTACAACCAATGGAGTTATCCATAAGGAATGGCCGATGACAAAGAAATGACTGAACAAACATTTAAACTAAGGTACCAAATGAAAGAGATAGAACCTTCCTTTAAAATATGTCCCAAAGTGGCAATCAAACAATACTAAAGGTCAGTCAAAACCCTGAAGCAAGTCACACCAGAACTGCGTCATTGTATTAATTCTGATGAAATCAGCATATTACCAACCAGTAAAAGAAGCAATAACCATAAATGGTATTGCAGCCCAAGGCCTAGAAGCGGGCATTGAGAAAGGGACATCCAAACATCCTGTTCAAGGTTATCCACTGTGAGATGAAAACTTGTGGATTGAAGCATTAAGCCAAATGGATTCTGCCACCAAAGTGGAGATCAATAAGAGACCACCCAGAGTTCATGTAGCACTTACAATATTACATTTTCCATTCCCATTTAATTAATTTACATTTATTTTATATCTTGAATCTATACAGGAAGTAATAAATACTCTGACTTTAGCTTAATAAGAAAAGCCTTATACCACACTTAATCTCAACCTTATACTCTGTTTCCATTTATATTAGGTTAAGTGAAGAGATTTCTAGTAACCAGTCTAGGATCTTATAAACAGGGCATTTTTTTAGAAGGATACGTTTGTTGCTGATTGTTAGGCTTCCATTTTCAAGTTCAATGGTGCTATGCCCAAGAAGTAATATTAATACTTGAAGCCGTCTAAGACGCACAAAAACTATAATTTTATTCTAAAGGGTGCCAAGTCACCGTTTATGTCACATCAACTAGAGTATCTGTCCTATATTAAGTATGGTAAAATTGACTTTTTGAAGTCAAGTGCCAAAATGAGATATAGAATAACGACTTAACTTTCTTATAGTATAGAATAGTTGTTTTGTATATCAAATTTAACAATTTAAACCCCAAAAAAGAAAAGGATTAATAAAATTAGAGGGGAGATCTTATAGAGAGGCTCTTGGTCAGAAGATGCATTCTGGATGGTATAATGCTTTGTAGCACAATTTTATAAGGAAAAAATCAGTTGAATGAACCAAGTCAGAAGAAAATCTGGTAAAACTTAGGTTAATTGTTAAACAGAATCTTAATTCTTTCCTATTTGTGGGTTCATCTTAATTTACTGCCTCAGGTGCCACCTTGAGTAATTGTCACCTGACCTTATGCTGATCCTTCATTTTGATTAGGCAGGATTTCATCTCAGGGTATCTTAGCTCCATTTGGTCCAGAAGAAATTTACTTTGGTCAATTTGAGTCATACTGACTATTGATTTTTCTGGGTAATTTAATGAGGTAGCTTGTATGAGAGTATCCATAACTCTCCTGTTTCCAGCGTGGTGTTGCATGGTGCACAGAGCCAATGAAAGAAAACTAGCCGTTAATAATAAAGCTGCTAGTGCCAGCAGAGGGTGCTGTAGCAAACATCTTAAACAAAGAAATGCTAGAATTAACCATCCAAAAGCATCACGGTGCACATGGAGAAGGGGTAAATGACCCAGGTTAGAGGGTATCTGGGCGAACCAACGGTGCGCGAGGTGAGAAATGGATTGTGTTTATAATGGCAAGGTTAACGGAGCATGAGACCTCCTTGAAGAGGTTTGCGCACAGGATTGTTAGAAAAAGCATAGATTAAAATGGTAAAATGGGGAAAAGATTTATTTGGAAAATCGACCAACAAGGAATGTTGGTCAGGGAAAACATATTTAACATTGAACGGGGGAATATAGGATGTGCTGCAGTGGACCCAAGCACCAACCCACCAATAGGGCAACGCTGACATCTAAATTTGTTGAATAAGCCAAAAATGACTTCACTCTAGTGATTGATTGAAGTTGGATTCAACCCAAACGCGTGATTTCATAAATAGAACAGGTTTAAAAACCCCATTCCTTGACTAACTGAATTGTATTATCCACGTTTATTGTGTAAACCATCTGTTTTAACGCCTGGGCTGGCGTAAGGGGCTGAGCATTAGGCACCCAACTAGTACCAACCTGGGCATATTTAGCTTGTACCCAGCGTTGGTCCAGTGTGTGTCTGAGGTCAGGGAGGGCCTGAGGCTTCACCTTCTGGGCCTCCTGCGCCCAGCCTTACCCTTGGGGTTGGTCCCCACTATGATGTCATTTGATCATGACATTACCCTCTCCTCCTAACGGGGCTCAACCCCCTTTAGGGGCTTGCGCAGGGGAAAAGTTCTTGTGGGCAGGGGCCAACTTCATGGCAGCAATGGTCGGTTTGTGTTGAGATCCAGCAGCCTGGGGGAAACGCTCATGGAAGGTTTCAATCAGATCTTAGGCATGCACACAGTTGCGCGCTGGAACCCAACTGTTCTCTGCAGCGTCAAAGCCCTTCCATAATACCAGGTACTCCAGTCTTCTTTTAACGCGGCGGGAGGCAACTATTTCTTCCACCTCCCACTCTGGCGCCCCATCCTTGAGATATGCCTCAGGAGTCTCTGGTGGGGGGCCCTCAAACAATGTCAGTTTATACTCATGAAACACCTAGAAGAACTGAAATAAAGGGGAAGATCTAGCTGGTATTAGGCATGGCCAAACTTTCTAACAACGCGGTAAGGGCCAATACTCTTTGGTCCCAGCTTCTTACATGGCTGCTTGATAGGGATGTTATAAGCATCAAGCATCACAAGATCCCCTTCCTTGTACGCAGGACTCACTCGGTGCTTCCCTTCAGCATTCTCCTTATACACCTGCATGGTCGCCTCCAAGCTTTTGGAAACCCCCTGGTGGACCTTCTTGATTGTCTTGGCAAAGTCCACCACCGCTTCAACCTTAGACCCACAGCTGGGCTCCATGTTAAAGGCGGAGTTAAATCCATGGCTGGCGAAAAATGGAGAACAGCCAATCGAAGAGTGAAAGGTATTGTTGTAGCTAAACTGGGCCATGGGAAGGTGAGAAGCACAATCTTAATGATCCGCGGACGTGTAACACCACAGGAACTGTTACAAACACTGGTTCGCTCGTTCAGTCTGCCTATCTGATTGGATATGATAGGCAGCTGAATGGCAAGGGCGAATCTGAAGAGTCTTACACAACTCTTCCCAAAAAACGGAGGTAAACTGAGGGCCCCAATCGCTGATAATTTCTTGGGGAACCCCATGGAGCGCAAACGCATGGGTTACTAATAGCTTAGCCATATCAGCCACAGTTATCGTAGTTCTTCAAGGAATGAAGTGGGCGAACTTTGTAAAACGGTCCACCACCACCATGATGGCATCATAAACATAAGAGACCAGTAGTTCCACAATGAAATCAAATGAGAGGGAAGTCCAGGTCCCATCAGCCTTTTGGACTGGTACCAACAACCCCGCTAAAGGTTGACGATTAGGTTTCATCTGGTTGCATACCAGGCACTCCTCACAATACCGCCCCACCTGAGCAGTCAAGCCCTTCCAATTGTAGGTGTGACATATCAACTCCAAGGTCTTTGCTTTCCCCGGATGACCAATGGTGATTCCATCATGATGATCCTGGATGATGTCCAGGCGCAGTGGTCCAGCAGGTACCCAAAGGCGCCCCTGGAACCACACCATCTCATCCATTACATGATAACCCCTGGATAGATCCTCTTGATTTGAAGTGCTCTTTGTAAGTACCATAGTATATTTGCCTGACAGCGGCTTAGAAAAAACGACCTTTCTGAACATACCATATTCCTCCGCGTTTTCCAGAGGTGCAAGCGCTGGCCTGTTGGCCACAGGAGAGGGAGTTTCGACAGAATTTTACTTGGAGGAATCATAACCTGGGTGTTGTGCACATCTAACTCTTTGGGGATAGGGGCTAAAGCAGGGTTGCAGATCAAAGCATCCACCAAACCTCTATCCTTGCCCTTGGTGAACTCATAAGATAAGGCAAATTGGGCAAGGGTCTCATGCCAACGGGTCTGCCGTGGGGTTAGGACATGAGGGGCATGGTAGTACAGAAAGGCACGGTGATCTGTACATATGCGGAATGGTTGGGTAGAGCCATGCAAGTGGTGACGCCAATATGTCAGCGCCTCCACCACTACTAGTAACTCCTTGTTGTAAACGGCGTAATTCAACTCTGGCAAAGACATTTCCCTAGAAAATATCCCACCAGATGCTCTATCCCATCTTCGTCTACTTGTAACAAGGTGGCCGCTATGGCGAAGTTGGAGGCATCAGTAGACACAATGAACTCCTTTGAAGGGTCGGCATGGTGAAGAAAAGTCATGGACAACAAGGTGCGCTTCACTGCTTGGAAAGCATTGTCCAAAATGGGGACCACTAAAGCACCTTGGCACCGCTAGCCTTGTATAGGGGAGCTGCCACCTCAGATAGATTGTGAGTGTACTTCTTGAGGAACGTACACGTCCCCAAAAAGCTCCTCAATTCCTTGACTGAGGTAGGGGGTAGGCCACTCATGAATTGCCTTCTCCTTGTCTGGAGTTATCATGTGTCCCTAGTCAAACACGACATTGCCCAGAAATGTGGCCTGGGACTTGAAGAACTCACACTTTGTTATTTTCAACGTAAGGCTTGTTGCCTTTTAACCGCTCCACCACTTGCCTAAGGTGGACTGCATGGGACTCCTGATCAGGGGAAAACACCAGGATATCATCCATGTAAGCAACCGCGCATATCCCTAACAGGTCCCCCAACGCTGCATCAATGCGGCGTTGAAAGATAGCAGGGGCATTATTAAGCCCAAAGGGCATGACCTAAAACTGGAATATTCCTTTTCTGGTGTGGAAGGCGGTTAACCACTCCTGGCCCTTCTTTATCCAGATCTTTATTAAACGCATTGAGGCAATCCAGCTTGAAGAAGACCTTAGCCTTCTCCACATAGCGCGCAATCTGTGAATCCAAAGGGATGGGATGGAGGTTTGGTACAGTGACGTTGTTAAGGTTCCCGTAGTCCACACATGGGAGCAAAGTACAATTAGACTTCTCCACAAAGAGAAGGTGGGAGCATACAGGGGAGGTACGCTGAAAAATTGCACTTTTGGTTAACTGTTCCTTCACCCACACCTCCAACGCCTCTTCCTCCTGGACAGTCAATGAGTAAATAGGGGAAGAGATATGCACCAGATCCACTGTGAGCTTGAAGTCACAATTGAACTCGGAGTGCCTAGGGAGTGCATTGGCAGATGCTGCATCAAAAGATGATTCCAAACCCTCCAAGCAAGAATGTAGAGGAACTTCCACTGAGGGCTTCCGCAATGAGGTAAGGTGATAAGGGAGATGGTGGGGCCATTAGGGCAATTTGCCCTGGGCGTTCTCTTCTGAAAAAGGCACAACAAATGTGCGACCATTTTTCATGGTGAGGGACAGGGTATTCTCCTTCAGGTTGGTTCTAACGTCAATCTTTCGCCACCACTCCACACCCAAAATGATAGGGAACAGGAGGTTTTTGATCGCACTGAAGTGATCAGACAAGTGATACTTGCCAACCTGATAGTTCAATGTCCCAATGATCTTCAGAGTTGGAATACCTTAGGGGCGCCCCTCTCCTAACCACATCACCTGGCAAGTAACTCAGTCCAAGGTAGTCGGCTAAGTACTGGTCCATAAAGTTTCCAGAGGCGCCAGTATCCACCAAAATAGTAGTGGCGAGCTTCCCTAAAGGAGAGAAGAGGGTAACAATCAGCAGAAAATACCTGGAATGGTCTTTATTTATTGTGGACAATGACAACACCTCACCAAAAATTCTTCCTATGGATCAAGCAAGCCATTAGAATCTGTTTTGGAATCAAAAAAGGGGAAGAGATAGTTGGCCACCCTTGATACTGAGGCCACATACCCCACCATGCCTTCTGCAGGTGCATATACTTTATCATTCTTAGACGAAGTTCCTTCTCTGCTTCCTATGTGCTCCAGATCATGGTAGGGGTCAAACGAGGGCTCTCAGGGGTTATTTGATATGCAGGAATAGAGGTCTCATCTAATCCATAAAAGCTAAGAAACGGCTCAGAGGCTTGGATAAAATTTTTTCATAAAATGCATTTTCAGATGTTAATGACCCTATTCCCCTATCTGCAACGGAATGCCCAGAGTTATCCAAGGCCAACACCCCCATGCCCATCTGCGCCAATTCCGCTGGCATCATCTGAATGTGCTGTCGAAGGAAAACTCGTTTATTATAATGGAAACTGATTATTTAAGCGGAAAGTTGGGGAATAACGACTTTTGGACATTGAAGCATCCGTATTTACCAGGTACAAGCACAAAGGGTAGATACTTTCCAGCTGGAGGCAACCATAATAACGCCAAGTTGCTCCAACCTTTGGGAAAAATAGGAAACAGCGGTGTGGCTAACAACAGCCAAAGCTGACAGCTGGCGCCCACTGTTTTCACTTTGGTAAAGTTCCACATGAAAAAAAGTTCGTGCATATAGGAAAAAGGGGTTGGTTGACTAATGCAAGGAGAGTGTCTATAACTCTCCTGTTTCCAGCGTGGTGTTGCATGGTGCACAGAGCCAATGAAAGAAAACTAGCCGTTAATAATACAGCTGCTAGTGCCCAGCAGAGGGTGCTGTAGCAATAACATCTTAAACAAAGAAATGCTAGAATTAACCAGCCAAAAGTGTCGCGGTGCACATGGGAAGGGGCAAATGACCCAGATTGGAGGGTACCTGGGCGAATCAACGGTGCACGAGGTGAGAATCAGATTGTGTTTATAATGGCAAGGTTAATGGAGCATTTGATCTCCTCAAAGAAGTTTGTGCACAGGATTGTTAGAAAAAGCATAAATTAAAACGGTAAATGGGGAAAAGGTTTATTTGGGAAGTCGACCAACAAGGAATGTTGGTCAGGGAAAACATATTTAACATTGAACGGGGGTATACAGGATGTGCTGCAGTGGACCCAAGCACCAATCCACCAATAGGGCAACACTGCTATCCAAATTTGATGAATAAGCTGAAACTGACTTCACTTGAGTGATCAATTGAAGTTAGATTTGACACGAATGTGTTGTTTTATAAATGGAACAGGTTTCAGACCACCGTTTCTTGATAAACCAAACAGAACCATCAGCGTTAATTTGGTAGACCATCTGTTTTAACGCCTGGACCAACGTAAGGGGCTGGGCACTTGGCACCCCACTAGTACCAACCTGGGCATATTTTGCCCATACCCAGCGTTGGTTCAAGGTATGCTTCAGGTCTGTGAGGCCCTGTAGCTTCACCTTCTAGGCCTCCTGGCATTCAGCCTTATCCTTGGGGTTAGTCCCCACTATGATGTTATGGGACCATGACATAACTCCTTTAACCCCCTTCTTGGGTTTAGACATTGATTCTTTTGTGTGAGTAAATTGGTCAAAGTTCTTCCCACCATGCCCATTATCTGGGTATATGACATTAAACCTTTAAGAATATTGGAATGGGAGTGCCAATGCAAGAATTGGCTATGAAAGCAGTTGATAGTTAATACAGTTTCTAAGGAATCGTTTGAGTATTCATCACCACATTTGTTAGTTATAGCATATGTCCCATCCTAGATGGAATCTATTTTTCCACCTTGGGGTTCTATATGAATGTGACAGTAAAGGACTAAGTCTGAAATCTCAAAAGTGGTTAAAGGTTGGAGAGATGCTTCTGATGTTTGGCCTACTCATGTAACCGTCTTAGCTAAATCCATCATTGCCTCTGATTGAAGTTGTATAATCTTCTGAGTTAAGTTACTTAGCGCTTTCTCAGGCTCTTTAGTGTTTTACTGGTAGCTTCAAGAGCTAATAGAGGCAGAATTAAAGTTCTCCTTCATATAAGGCCTTAAAAACATTTTAATAAATTAATGGAAAGGTATCATGTAGTCCATTAACGCACATGAGAGATGTTGGTCTCAGTGTAATAGATCAATGCGGCCATCTTGCGTAATTTTGGAACCAATGTCCCATTTTCTATTTCTATATTCCCATTAGTTGATGGGTTGCAGGGCGCTGAAATTTAGTTGTTGAGTCCCCTATGCTTGTAGCTAAGATCTTCACAATTTTTAAAGTAAAGTTCTTCTCAGTATCACATAGTAGTACCTGTGGGCAGCCGTGTCTAGAAATTATATACTGTTAAAAAATTAGCAGTAGCTTAGGCGTTTGCATGGGAATGGCGATTGCTTTGAACCATTTCATGAAATGAACAATCCCTACAAGGATGCATCAATTCCTCCCTGTGGATTCTGATAGTGGACTATGAAGTCTAAAAGGATGGTATGGAACGGCTGCTGGGGGGCCATGGGCTGATACTTGCACTTGGCCTTATGTGGCGCCTGCTTATTACAAGCGATGAAAACGTACAAGACTTCCACTACAGAGTCCAGTATTTCTACCCAATATTAGAAATCCTTGATTCATTCATAAGCTTTCTGATCCCCCATGTCTTAAGTATTGTGAGCCTCCATTATAACTGGTTCCATTCTGAAGGTCACAAGTAAGGTGGCCAGTAGATTTCAACTCTCTTGTAAGTAACATGACAACAACTTTCAAATTTTGAGCGTGTTGTTTGAGCATCTTTTATACTGGTTCATCTTCGTCCTCCCAAGAGTTTGGCTTCATGATAGGTCATGTAACCATTCAACTTTGTTATTGGCTTAGGAAGTAAGGGCATGTAAGTTAGTCCATCCACGCTAATGTGCTTCATTCCAGCTCAGTTGACGATGTTCATGTCATAGTGCTGAACTTTGTGAGTCTAGCGAGCTAGTCTTTCCTGTTAAATCTTTCATGTTTTGCAGCAACTTTTGAATAATCTTATTTTTGTAACAATTGTAAAGTTCATCATAAAAGATTGGCCGGAAATGTTTTACAACCAGGAGAACAACTAAGCACTCATTCTCCATGACACTATAAATTTCGTTCAGCTTTGGAAAGCGTTTTGCTGTAATAGGACACTGGGTGATCAATGCTTTTATCCAATTTAGAGAGGATGGCACCTATGGCTAAGTCGGAGGCGTTGGTAATAACATGAATGGCTTCTTATAGTCTAAACGTTGCAAAAAAAGCCTTTTCTTCAACAAATTCTGTATTGTCTTTAATGCAATTATTTGCTCTATAGACAAAAAAAATGGTTATTTTTTGACAATCAAACAGACAAGAGGTTTGGAAAGCTGAGCAAAATTAGGGATAGTAGATGGTAATATACTAGCATTCTTAAGAATACCTTTATGTCACGGAGGCTCTTCAGCTCAGGAATCTTGGTGATTGCTTCAACCTTATCATACAAGAGCTGGATATCTTCCAGCTATATGGCATGTACTAAAAATTTTAGTTCCTGTTGGAGGAAGGTATATTTTAAGGATTAAATCTGATGTGAGTTTCTCTCAGTCGTTGGATAAAAGACTTTTAGTGGTCTAGATGATCAATAAAGGCTTTATAAAATAACATATTGTCATCTAGATTTAAGATCACACAGCTTAGTTTAAGACCTTTCATGATGTGTTCCATTGCTATTGAAACGAGGTGGGCTCATGCATAATCCCCTAAACGAGCCAGGTAGGTTGGAATAATCCTTCCAAGCATATCAACTCTCATTTTTTTGGTCTTCTGGTGATAGGTCCATTTGCAATAACTGCTGGCGAGGTTCATTAGAGATTCAATATGAGTTAAAGAGTCAGGCCAGAGCACTATCAATTTGTGACTTTAAATAGCTGCCCTTCTTAGTGAGGTTGTTTAGCTTCCATTAATCCACCATTATTCTATAACCACCATTCTTCTCCTTTTATAAGTAAGAGTAGGGACGACCATGGACTCAGGGAGGGCACAAGTAAGCTGGCATCAAATACTTTCTTAGGCTCAGTTTTAATGTATTGCTCTTCTACCTTTAACTTCCTATAAGGCTTTGATCAGATAAGGGTTAAATCTCCAACGTTGATTTTATGTGTCAATCTTTTTTTAGTACTAGTGGTGCCCAAACCAAAAGGGGGAGCCGACACAGATCTTTATTCACAAATGTGCCAAACAAAGGGATTATCATAAATTAAAAAATTCTTAATACAGCCCCTAGGTTCTCAGCCTAGGAAGCCATATCAGATGGCGAAGAGGCTTTGGGGAAACTTTTGTCCGGCGCCTGCTTTAGCTGACAGACCATGGTGGACAGCATTGGGGTGGGAGCATCAGCGACATGAGGCATAAGGAGGTATAGTTGGGGGTTTTCTTTGTTAATGAGGCTAGCGGTGTCCATCGCCTCAACATATTGAGCAAGTTGATGCTCAGCAAAATTGATGAGAACTGGCACACAAGTAAATGACTTGATGCACTGGCGGGTTTCAGGATAATTGGGGTCAAAAAGAGAAGTTTTTGCTGCATTGATGCAAGCATGGCTTGCACCAAAAGAAAGCTCCTCAATTTTGTACTTTGCATCTTCCTCAAAATCACGAGGAAAATTGAGGATAGGAATACCCTCAACAATGGGCTCCATTACCCCACGGAGTTACTGGTGGAGGAGGGTGTTGGCTGGGGCAGCTGCAACTGCCATATCGTTAATATTTTTATAAATGGGAAACCCATTTTTTGGATGAAAATGGCAGGAATTTGATTTGGGAGAGTCAACGAAGAACTCCTCCAAAGCAAAATCAGATTTCACATGGCATGGCCGTCCATCCTCCTTAATCCATTTGAGAGCCTCAAATGGATTGAATTCAGCCAGCTCTATTCCAGCCATAGGAATTGGGGCTATGGCCAGAGCTGATTGGCCACATGTTGTTGACCATGGCAGCTCAGCTGAAACTGGTTCAGCCATCAACTCAGGATTCTGTAATTCGGTCAAATTTTTTTAAAATCTTTAAATTTTCATAAGTTTTTATTGGCTGCCACTTTGGAAGCAGCGCCAGAATTCAAAAACGTTGGGGGTGGGAGGATTGAGCACCATTTTAAAAATTGGGGTGAGGCAGCTGCTGGGGCAGCACCCAAGCCCTGAGCAGCAGATGCATGAAAGCGGCAACTGTAGGGCACTTGTGCTTCTAGTGGTCAAGCTTGAAGCACAAGGTCAAATGGAATGGCCATTTTTGATGCATGCCCAGAATGGGTGATCAGGGGTGGATCTGATCACAGTGTGGGGGGAATTGCAAGGTGAGAGTCATGATGAAATGGGCAGATCATTGCAAAGGCACAAGGCCCTTCCAACTGATCCGCCCCATTTGGGAAACATAAACTGCAACATGGGATCTGTGCCTTAAACAGCCAAACCCTCCATGAGCTCATGGTAAAGGTGTTCAGGGGTAAGGAAAGAGGGAAACCTGGCGAACTGGACCACCAAAGTGGCCTCATCTGGGAGCCAGGTGCAAACGGTGGGCAAAGAAATTTTTTTAAAAACTAATTACAGCTTGGCTGCTGCCACTGCATCAGCTTCAGAGTGGAAGCCAAGGTCAAAGTACCCCTTAAAGGGGCAGAAGTCAATATAACAGGAAGGTTTGAAAACCGCCATGGCCATCTCAATGATGGCCATGCTTGCATATTGGAAGAGATTCCCATATTTGACCCAGAGGCCAAAACGCAAAATGCTCCGTGGGAGCACCAAAGGGCTTCAGAGCACCGCCTGAGAGCTGGTAAGGTGGTGGGGCAAGTCCCAAGGGGGGACATAATGCCTGGTAGTGTTGGGAGGGCTAGCAGAGCCAGCCCAGGCATGCTTTAGTGGCGGCGAAAGACGCCAGATGGCGGTGCACCACCACCCCAAGCAGGGGCAGCAGGCGTCAATTGCTTTGACATCTGTAAGTTTTGGCTCAATCGAGTGGTTTTTTTATATTTTTTAAAAATCCGAATTTGGCTTCAATTTGGGTATTGAAGCAAAAGAATGATTTTCATGTGTCCAGTCTTTCATGTGACCATAGTAAACATCTTACGTAGCAAAACATCCTGATACTCTTTTAGTGATTGATGCACTTTCTCAAGTTCCTCCTGATATAACTTATCAGATGTTTATACTTGAGGGATAACGCATATTAAATTGTCAGTGGGTAGCTAAACTCAAGGTGAGTACCAATAGAATGTACCTTGTCAAATATAATAATGGAAAGTAATTGACCTTATTAAACCCTTAAAGTTTCTTGACTAGGATACCTTGATTTTTTAGGTCTCAAGTAGTAGTTCAATAAGAGCGATAGGCTGGATCAAGAAACCTGGAAAAACTTTTGGTTCAAACCTACTTACATAACGACACTAGTGGTATGTAGCAAGATATTTGGTGTATAGTCAGGTTTAAGTTGTAGAATCCACTCTTTGTTCTCATAGGTTAATTTTTACCACCTCAAAGTCATAAATAGTATGCCCTCTGGTGCATCTACTGAGTCAAGTAGCTTTTTTGTATTTTTCCAGAGGTAAAATAATATAAAGGTAAAGCATAAACAGGGTAATTGACCAGACAAATGTGTTTTTTTCTTGTAGATTCTTTATTATCAAGTATAAGAAGAACATCATATTAGAGAGTGATAAGTATGCTTCTTCCAGATTAGTACCCCTTATATATAATCATAAACTGCGTCCCAATAAGTATATCATACTGGCTACTGTTCAGGGCAACTGAGAAACTGAGAAAACTAACTTTTCAACTTGGATTAACAGAGATGATATTCACCTATCACCTTGGTGCTGTTTGGACTGTTGATGCTATAATCATGATTGTATTTGAGGTCAAGTGCAAGCTTGATCTTTTTGATAAGTCAGGGCTAGAAATATTGTTAGGTGTTCACATATCCAAGTTAGCCATAAATTGGACTTTTTGAATTTCCACTTCCACTTTGGTGATGGTACCTCCAAACTTTGGTGGGAAGGCTGAATCCTCTTTAAGGCAGAACGTTGCATTGAGCTTTTGTGCAGTCTTAGTGTTGCAGATGAACCCGCAACTGGTTCATCTGGTCAGTCAATGACCAGTGGAATGGGTGCAGTTAACCACCAAACTTGTGATGGTACAGGCAACCAGTTCACAATGGATGAAAGCAAAAGAGGCCCTTTTATAGGCGAGGGCAAGAAAAATAATTTTCAGTCAAATCTCAGTTTTGATATTGGTAATAATTTTACCAAGGATGAAGTGACGTCATGCAAAATAATTTTCGTTCCACTAAGTCAAAAGATCTATATAATGAGGATGACAACACCACCCAAATCTCATATGAAAATTGACCCCTTTTATATATCTTTTGGGGGTCCAAAATAAATCAAGTTCTGCTGAAATGACATCATTATGAACCAAATTATGCTGACAAGAGCATCCAAGGCTTGATATTAATTACCAAATTGTGTCAACATCCAATTTCCCAAGCAACTTGAAGCCATGATGCAAGGCGCATCATAGGAGCACCATTATTTGAACCCAATGTTAAGGCACATATTACCAGATTTAGTAATTGGTAAATTTCAACAGAAGCAACAATGAGCTAAAACCCAGAAGAGGACCTAGCGCAAAGGCCTCTGAACATCCAGGTTCAGGGGTAACTTCCATAAGATGGAGCTTGTGCATAAAGTAATTGTCTCAAATAAGTGATGAGACAAAAGCAGCAGTCAGACGCCTACTGACTAAAGGATAATAAAAACACTCTTATCAAAACCTTGATTTCTGAATATTTTATAATATTCAATATATTTATAATTTTATTCCCCCTGAAATATATGGACTTCACTTTTTCTATAAAAAAACCTTTCTACAGAATATTAAGCTTATCCTTTTTTTCTTTAACTTGTGTTGTATAAATTTATTAATAACCAGTAACCAGTCTGGGATTGACCAATCTGAAGTGATCGCCTGTAACAAGTCTGAGAATAACCTGTTTTGAAGAAGACATTTTGTCAAAAACACCTTGAAGCTGATAACGCCAAGGAAGAGGTTGAAAAGGTTCACATTGAGTCATGAAGGCCAACGTATGTCAAAATTATATAAGAGTGTCAGTAAGTTTGCCATGAACGCGAACAAGCTAACCAAACAACCATACACCAAGGGGTAACATATGAGGAGGATTTTCTTAGTGTGAGTGATTGTGATGTTAGAATAAGTCTCCTGGTGCCTAATCTGCGCGGAGTAGTTCCCCAGAGCAGTGAGTTGCCTCTAAAGTTAAGTGAGCTAAGGTAGATGCACTAACTTTGGTGCTCACTACAGGGTTGCACCATCAAGCCCTAGTGATGATCATAATAATTCTTCTGAGAAAAATGACGATGTTGCTGATATAGAGGTGTATCACGGAGAGAGTGGAGAGGATTCCTCTGAACTCCTGGTAGGGAGGAAGATACCATCTATACTAGACTCTGTACCCTAAAGTTTGAAGTGTACAATTTGCATAATGATATTGAGCGTTTCAAGGAGACCACTGAAAGAACTAGAATTGCCTTACTACCCATTGTGAGAGGATTCTCACCAGATATCAAACAAGAACTTACTCTTAAGAAAAATTAATGAGAGACTTGTATCCCTTGATAAAGAGAATAGAGAATCCATCACCGCTATTAATGAGTATGGAGAGCTCTTGGAGCAGCACAACTTTATGCTGTTAGAAACGGACAAGAAAATTGAAGATCTGAAGAAAATAATAAACACCGTACTGAAGCCTATATCTACTTGATCTAACACATGAATTGAGGAACCTGCATGGAACGCTCAAAGGTGTGCAACTCTGTCAGTCAGAACTTATAATCAGCCATTTATTCACGCTGATCCTGTTGAAGAGGATCCAAACTCTAAGCCATATTTTAAGACAATGTACACACCTGGAGAGGGTACAATTGCCAGTTTCCAAATATATGAAAATAGCATGGATGGCGCTTGAAATTGCCATAAGGCCCTCCACATACAAAGATAAATGAGCCGCAAGGCTCAGGAGATCCTCAGCGCAAGGTTAAAACCTGGATTATCTTGGAGCAAAGTTAAGAGCATTTTACTCTCTGATTTTAATAGTGAGCAAGATGTCCTATACATAAAGAAAAAGCTCCTGTTGATGAGGATGGGCAAAAATGAGTAAATTTTGAATTACACTTCTCTTTTTACCTTAGAGCCAGCAGTTATGGACAACTGGTCAATGTATTTTCCTACCACCAAAGTTTTGTTTTGTTAAGCTCCATGGAGACGAATCCTAACCTGAATATAAACGTGACTTTGTTGGTAAAGAGCGCAATATTCCTTAAAGAGCTTAAGGTGGTGATGCTCAAAGTGCAAAGGACGTACATATCTGAGTTTAAGAGCATGGTACCTATACCAATCCCTTGACAAATCATTAAAGCCATTTATGTTGCCAACAAAAAAGTCGAAAAGCCCAAGAAGACCAACAAACTGTATGAACGCTTGCCACGTCAAGAATTTAAGTGCAATAAGTGTCACCAACCTAGGCACTTTAACAATCTTGTCCTTTAGTTGCAGCCAAAATTAAGGAGCAAACCCCTAAAAAGTACACACCTAATACTGTAAATTGGGTGGATCTCCACATTGATAAAGAGGACGACCATGAAGATGAAGACTTGGCTAGTGCGGTTTACCATGTGGTAGGGACTCCTACCACAGTGGCTGTACCAGCTAGAGTGATTTCATGGTGCTAAAGAATCTATATTGAACAATACATATTTGTACCAAGAAAATACTTCTACCTAAGAGATCAATTCCTTTGAAGAAGGAGAGAAGTTGGTCAAGGTTACCTTCAAAAATGTAGTATCAGATGGCGAAGACTCTACAAAGGCCAATACAAGCACTTTTACTTTAAAACAATTTGAGGACCCTGCCACTGACGTCCTGGCCACTAGAAACACTTTGGCAAGAGCGTAACAAAGTTGGAAGTTATCATCCAGAAGGTGCGAGTACTGGCAGTACTGGACAATGAGGCTCTAGTTAACATTATCTCCTCCAAACTAATGAAGAAGCTCAAGTTTATTCCCGACATTGACTCTAATGTAAAATAAATTTACCACAGGACCTGTAAATCAATCGCGCCTTAGGATCTTATTTGGCTTTACCTTTATGATTTGGGCGCATGGTCCTAACAGCAACCACAGTAGTATTGGACAATTATCACTATGATTTCTTGATTGGGACCCAGTTTCATATGGAGTTTGGGGCGAAGATAGACTTTATCACAAGCACAGTTAGCAACCTGAGCTAAAAACTCTCTCTGGTTTGAATGCAGAGGAAATTAAACCATGAAAAAGCATACTTGCTTAATCATAATAGATTAATCAATTTATATTAATTCATTAACCCTTAATGAAGAAGGGTGTAAAACAATTACCGCCTACCATGAGCGCTGAAGAAGGATTTCCTTTTAGTGAAAGTAAAAGGATAAAATTGAACAGGGGACCAAAGAAGAATGACCTTGTCAATCAGCGTTAAGATTCCTCCTAACAAAATATTGGAAGCATACAGTCAAGACGAAATATTAGAGCTAGAGACAAGAGTTTACTCAAATTCTATAATTCTATTTACTCTGAAGAGCTAAACCTTGTATTGGGAAACATCACTACCCAAACAATAAAAGTTGAAAAAGGGTAATGTTTGGCACTGACCCGCCTGACCAGTTGCCAAGATATTGAGGCCAGACATGCAGTTTGAGACTTTAATGAGCTCAGGTTTAGAGATGTGACCCCTAAGCATCAGATAGAGTTGGACGGACTTTTGGACGTGTTTAATGACATCTTCAGCAATGGTCTCAATGACTATGGCCTGTTCAAAGGGGAGGTCCATAAAATGGACACCGGTTCAGCTATCCCCTTCAAGTTTAAAACTTTCCACCGAGTAGAAGACAGAGGACGTTTCATTGCATAAAAGCACAAACAGTTTGCCAAAGCCAGGCTAATCCGTCCATCCAAGAGATCGTGGGAATCTCCTTTATTGCCGGTGCACAAGAAGGATGGGACTCGCAGGTTTGTCATGGATTACCACCATTTAAAAGAGATTATCAAGAGAGACTCATACCCACTGCCATTCACCAACGACGCTTTAAAGCGGCTGGGCAGCTTAAAATACTTTTCAGCCATGGACCTAGCCAGCGGCTACTGGCAAATGGAGCTCTAGCCCAAAGACTAGGAGAAATGCGCCTTTATTAGCATCCAGGATTTTTTTGAACCCACAAGGATGCCGCGGGGGCTCTGTAATGCCCCTGCAACCTTCCAACAAGCGATGAATTGCATATTCAGATATCTCAAGTTATTGAGCGTGTTAATATACTTTGACGACATCACAATGTTCAGCTGCACGTTTCAGGAACATCTGCAGCACCTCTGGGAGGTCTTCAAGTGGCTTCATGCTTCCAGTTTATGACTGAATAGAAGAAATTGTACTTTCCTCAAACGACAGCTGGAGTTTATGGGGCATAAGATTAGCCCAGATGATATTAAGCTTCTAGATGGGAAAAAGAATGTAATTGTGAAAGTGTAGCCACCAAATAGTATGAAGGACGTGTAAGTATTTCTAAGAATGGTGGGGTACTACAGGCAGTTTATCTCACATTTTGTGGACTTAGCAGCGCCCCTTACCTATCTCCTGACTAAAGAGATGAAGTTTGAGTGGAGCCTGGAGCAGGAGCAAGAATTTTGCGGAGTTGAAGGCACAATTAGTAGAAGAACTAATCTTAGCATATCCAGACTTTAATAAGACCTTCTACTTGTACATCAATACCAGTGATGTAGGACTTGGTGCCATCATAGCACAACTAGATGAGAACGGAGTAGATCATCTGATCTTGTATCATTCCAAAGTATTTAGCAAGGCAGAAAAGAAAAACACCGTTACCAAATGCAAATGCCTTATATTAATCAGAGAAGTCAAGTACTTTAGGCCCTATCTTTATAGGATAAATTTTAGAATAGTCACAAATCACGTGTCACTTTGGTAGCTGAGAAATATCAAGGATCCAGAATGACGCCTTGCCCGTTGGGCTGTCCTCCTGCTTGATGTATGATTTAAAAAACATACATTGAGCAGAAGATAATTATCTAAACGCAGTTGGTTTGTCAAAACTAATAGTATTCCACCTGCAGGCGACAGAGAGAAATCTCCTGTACAACCAAATTGGGCTACCTGAAGAAGATTGGCAGGATGAGACAGGATAGGTCAAGAGCGTCCTAGCAGATGTTCTAAAGACACCCATAATGGCAATGGAAATCTACAAAAGGAGGTTCAAGACAAATGGTACTCTTACATCTGTCCTAATGATCACATGGAGATAGTGATAAAGGCTCACAAGCATGTGGGCCATGGACGATTTCAGAAGACGTTAGCTTACCTCAAGGAGAGTTCTACTTGGAATGCATGTAAGACAAAGTACACCAAGAATTGGAGTTGTTTGTACCCTGTGCCAGTTTTCGCCCACTGGAAAAGCAATAAAAGTTTAGATCTATTCCATCAACTGCATCATTCAACAATGTCTCCATTGATGTGGTAAGACCGTTTCCCACAGCACCCAGTGGCGCCAAGTTCATCCTGGTGGTGATTACCCACCTCATTAGTGGGTCAAAGAATCCATAGTCAATATGTACACTGCAAATTCCACTGACCGTTTTTTTACAATCAGGTGATTAAAAGACGCGGATGCCCTCAAACTCTCTTTTCAGAAAATGGAAAAAACTTCATCTCAGATGTGGTGAAGAAACTGATGAATTTGGTAGAGGTGAAACAGCAGATCATTACTTCCTATGCATCTTCCTCCAAAAGGAAGCGTTGAGGGTGTAGATGGGACCCTATTAGAATTTTAAAGAAGATGGCTTTCAACTACAAATCAAAATGGGAACAGTTGCTCCCATATGCACTTTTGGCTTACTGGTTAAGCAACCACCGAGTGACAAGAATGTCCCCTTTCAAAGCCCTGTATGGGCGAGAGGCTGCGCTGCCTACCCACCTGGCACCCATCATATTAGTAGATTGAAAGAACCAACCACACAGAAGTCAACAACAGTATTTGGCTGAATAGTTGATTAGAACACAATTTGAAGCCTTAAGCAAAATTGAAGTTGGCCTCCCTCCAAGCCAAAGAGAGAGTCAGAGAATAACCAAGTTACCCAAGTTCAACATCGGAGACAAAGTGTTTTTTGCCATTTGAAAGGGACTAACCTGAGAAGCAACATGTCATTTGGACTGAGCCTGCAACCATCTTAACTAAGAGAGGCGCGGAATACTCCATCTGTGATGATGATACTAGTATTGTTTCTAACATAGTTCAAGCCTGGCACCTTTGTGCATTCCTGAGGTCTCATCTTTAAAAGGGGAAGTGTTGTAGATGAACCCACAACTGGTGCAGCTGGTCAGTACATGACCAGTGGAATGGGTGCAGTTAACCCCCATACCAGTGGCGGTACTGGTGACCAGCCCACCACGGAAGGGGTGAAAGAGGCCCTTTATAGGCGAGGGCAAGCAAAAGAATTTTCAGTCAAATTGTGGTGACATCATTGGCAATAATTTTACCAAGGATGAAGTGACATCATGCAAGATAATTTTCTCCCCATTGTGTCAGAAGATTTTATATAATGAGGACAATGACGCCACCCAAATTTCATATGAAAATTTATACCTTTATATCTTCAAAGGTCCAAAATTATTTGAGTTTCACCTATGATGGCATGATGAATGAACCAAATCAAGCAGGCAAGATCATCTGCAGCTCGACATTAGGTATTACCAAATTGGGTCAACATCCAATTTCCCAAGTGATTTAAAGCCACAATGCAAGCCGCGTTGTAGGAGCGCAATTGCTTAAACCTGATGTTGAGGCGCATATTACCAGATTTGGTAATCAACTAATTTCAACAGAAGCAACAATGAGGCAAAACCCAGAAGGAGGACCTAGCACAAAGGCCCCTGAACACCCAGGTTCATGGGTAACTGCCGTGAGACAGATCTCGTGAATACAGGGTTGTGTTTAAATGAGTGATGAGACATAGGCAGCAGTCCGATGTCTTTTGACTAAAGGATCATAAAAATCCTTTTATCAAAACCTAAGTTTATAAACATTATTTAATATTCAATTCATTTACAATTTGAATTCCCCATGAAATTTAAGTACTTCGCTTTTTATTCTAATAAAAAACCTTTCTACAGAATCTAAAGTTTATCCTTTTTGCTTTAACTTGTGCTGTATCAAATTCGTAAACACTAGTTATTAGCTTGGGATTGACCAAACTGAAGTAATTGCCAGTAACCAGTCTGGGATTAACCTGTTTTGAAGAAAACACTTTTTCAAGGACACCTTGAAGCTGATAACACCAAGGAAGAGGTTGAAAAGGGCTCCGTTGAGTCAAGAATGCCACGTATGTCAAGAATATTTTAAAAGTGTCAGGAAGTTTGCCATGAGACTGAACAAGCCAACCAAACAATCAATACACCAAGAGGTAGCACCTGAGGATGATTTGCTTAGTAAAGGCGATTGTGATGTTAGAGAAGGTTGTCTGGTGGCTAATATGCGCTGAGTAGATCCCTTGAGTAGAGATTTGGCCTCTAAAGTTAAGTGAGCTGAAGTGGGCGCGCTGACTCTTGGTTTACTTATTCTTAATGTCCAGTAGACTGTGAATGATTGAGATGGTCATATCAACAGGGCAAGGTATTGATCATCATTTCTAGATGTATCAATTATTCTGATGCCCCCAATAATCTGACTTGAGTAAATGCCTTCAAGAACCTGTCAATAGTTAATATTTTTGGCGTTCAATTTAATGGATTTCAAAGCTCAGCATTTGAACCTAAAATACTGACCTTTCTCTTTGCAACCCCTTCAGAGTTGTCACCGGATTCATTCCTAATGCACATGAGGTTAGCAGTAGGCAATGTTTCACTTCCAGGTACTTTGGGTTAATCATCTTTAGAGGTATCTGCCCCTAAGCTGACCTTCCTTTTCCCTGCTTCTCAAGAGCAGGGTTCCTCTTAAAGCACATATCTTTGGCATAGATGTTCTCTTGCAATAGTTATAGTTTAATTATACTCCTTCCTAGGCTTTGCTTTCTCCACTGTAATTATTCTGGGTTTTGTAAAGGCCTTTCAGGAGATCTTTGTCTTGTGTATATCAACACAATGAGCATTTCTCCTTTGATGACTAAGACAGAATTAAGCTTTATATGACGTACATGACATGCATAGCTAGGTCAGAGTTACTGTCAGGATTCCTACCCAAAACATGGATTTTTGTGTGTCAGATGAAGGGAATCAAACCTGATCTGTTGATACAGATGAAACTAAAATTGGGGATAATCTTCAACTAAATTAAGACCTTATAATATTGGGGGAAAAACTGACTGATGCAATCAGATATTACTCACCCAAAACCCCTAATATTGGGGTGCAACCCAATCTATGCGGCAATTGAATCCTGTTTGACAGATGTGACTAGGATGCCTCAGAATCCCCGATTGGTAATAAGTATAGATCTAATCTTGGAACGCCCAGAGATTTACCAAGAAAAACTCCCCGATCTCCCATATAATCATGTTTCTAAGCAAATATCTGTACTCATTTTGTCATTGACAATTTTACATACCTCTAAATCATTTAGTGACGAAAATAAATTTAGAATTTACCACTCAATTAATTGTATCCTGAGTGAAGAATTTTCTGCTAATGAAAATAAAACTTATAATCCAACACCTAGGAACTTTGGGCTTCCTGGCCTCAAAAATAAATGATGAGTGGTATAACACCCCCTTTGTCATGACAAAATTGGTGCTCCCCTTCAGGAAACCCTGAGTTCACGGTGAAAATATTAATTCAATAAACAGTAATGATTCAGCTTCAGATAACTCCTCAGATCATGACGCCACCATATCATTGGCTTTACAATAAATTTTCACATAGGAGAAATGACAGCAACCTGCAACCTTCTATTTCTCTCATCGTTGGAGGCGACTCTCCCCGCTCCTTCCACAGAGCAATATCAATTATAAATATCAGTTTTTGCTGAAGACCTCCAGCTCCTCTTGTTGGGGGCCTTTATCCCTAGAGGCTGAGACAATAGAAGATGAGCTCTTATGGTACCGCCCCTGTGATGATCTTAGTCCAAAGATCCTTGCTTGATGGAGAAAAGGTTGGAGCTGGAAGTTTGGAACGTTATATGCGTCAATTTTTACATCCCACTCTGGACCATCTACTACAAGTAGATGGGTTCCATCATCAGGAACTACTCCGCCATTTTCAGTTATCATAGACGTTACATTCACAACTCATACAATTCTATAAATCTGTCTCTCAATTCGGCATTGAAACCCAAAACGCCATATTAGAAGATTGGCAGCTTATCAACGAGATGCAATTAATGTTAACCTGTCTGAATGAAGGGATTATAAAATTTGTTTGAATGGAACTCACTAATAATTTTAGTCAATTAGAGGTTGCCATTCATAGTTATTTCAGAGATTGTACCCTCAATCTACAAACTGAAGTTGATAACTTTATGACCTTCATGGACAAATGCCTTCAGTTTTTGGATGAAATGATCTATGTAGTATGAATATCGAGGATAATCTCCATTCTTCAGGGCCACAAGGAGTGCCTGGCAAGCGTGGAGCCCCTGGTCACGACGGAATAGATGGTGGGCGGGGATCCTCTGGGCCACTGGGACCTCCTGGACCTGATGCTGACCTAGTAATCCTGATAAACGCCTACAGGAGTTAACTGACAAGTTTAAAATCTCAATGTCTAATTAGGATGCATCTCCCAAGGAGCGCAAATCACTCAAGATGAAGTGCCTCTCTTTCCTAAAATTTCCTTAAACGCTCATCATGAACGCCTTGGGAACTTGGCAACCCTACCCGCCTTGGTACATGGCTTGGAGAAAAGAATGCTCGCCACTGAGCAACAACAACTCAAATTTTTGAGATGCCACTACTGAAATAAAAACCAAAATTTCGCAGCTAAATCAGCTCATTGACATAAAATTGGCTGTTTGTGCCACCAATTATTGAGTAGATTTAGTAATCAAAGATATTAATGACCTAAAAAGTAAAGTGGATGCGCTTCATCCTCAAGAATACTCAAGAGATACCATTTCTTTTTTATGTGAAGGAGCACCCCTGGTGTCAGTTCATGTCATTTGGCCTCCAATCCTTCAAGTGGTACTTTTAAACCCTTTTTTAATGAAAACTATGTCCTCGGAAAAGGGAGCATCTTCTCTTTCCTGTATTGCTATGAAAGCGATATGAAGGAAGCCACTGAAAATAACATCTCAAACACCTGACAAACTGTCTTAGTTGCATGTCTCAAGACATTATGGTACCTCATCTAATGAATTGTCATACTTGGAATAAAGCCAAGTTTGCCTTGCATTGAGTATTTGGGAGCGACCTAACCTTATCTAACCAAAAACAAACCTGTATGGGAATAAGCCTTAATCTGGGAGATACCATCAATTAGTTTGCCCATCTTTTTTTACATTGAGGCTTAAACGTTGGTTGCAGGGAATCATCTCAAGTTAGACGATACTATCATCGCCTCATTTTTGGCGTTTAAAGGTATGTATAAGATTCTACTCTATCTTAAAGCGGTGAAGTATAACTTAACGTCTCTAAACCATATCAAAGAAGCCATTCTGGATATTCCTGCTGATCTACTTAAACCCACTGGGCCACCTCGTTTTAACAATAATAATCTATAGCCCCAAGTGTTAGAAGTTACACCCACAATTCGCCTACACCTGAATTATTCTGGACTTTCTGTAAGAAACCCAACCATACTATAAACGTTTGGCACATCTCTCAAAATAAGACGTCAAAAGATTAGTCAATATAGGGCAGGATGCTCCCTATGCTAATAACAATCAAATGCCTCAAACCTTATTCTAGCTCTACTTCTATTCCAAGCACCTCATGATGTTTTGTGTTAGCTGCGCCTGCAGAAGTTGAAGAACCTCTTTCTATTAAAGGAGATAAAGAAATTTGGCTTTCTTATTTTTATAGTGGCCAATTACCTAAACAACTTTTGGAGGTCAGCTCCTCGATGGAAAGCCAAGCGTTGGCAGGTAAAGTTATAAACACATTGAACATCCCCAAGCTTAACTGCGTAAAATCCTCCATTTGCTTTGCTATTAATCCCTAACAAAAGTTTACTAGCTGTTAATTTCTGGTTCAGATTTTTGGTGGTTTGAGTAGATTAAGCCATTCACAAGTTTAAAGTCCTGGCGATAAGCAATACCTGCTCCTGGTTAACGTTATATCTTCCCAACTAATCCAGAAAATAAAAATGGCTCCAGATTTGAACTATATAAATGAATATGGGACAGCAGGCAACCAGTCAACTAAGGCAATCAAAGCGCTCTCTGCCTTACTCCTTCAATTTGGGAAACTTTTAATTACTGCCCCTCTTTTTCATTATAGAATGGCAATTATAAGTTCTTTATTGGAGTCCAACTGATGCGTGAGTTCTACTGCTTTATCAACCATAAAGAGAAATACCTTTCACTATTAGGGTACTGGATCCTGTTAATATATGGCTCCCATTCAAAATTAAAGGAGCCCCTAAAAACGAACATGCCTCCTCAAATATCCTTAATATATTTGTAAAGTTGAACAACAAGTCTTAGGAGAAAGGACTAAATCACCACCTGAGGCTGTGGATGCTAAAGATAGGAACCCTCTATACACCCTTCATCCTATCAAGATACCTTCTGGCTCACAAGTTATTGTAGATATAGGGATCATGATTCAAATCCCTCCTAATCAAGTTTTGGAGCTAAGTGGACATCCAAATCCTTCAATCAAAGAAGCGTTGACCTGCCCTGAGATTTTGGATCCTGTCTCCGGGAAACCTATCTCTATCTTATTAAGTAAACTAATGAATCAAACCTATAAACTCTTCAGTGTGCTACAATCACTTACTTTAAAAATTATGTCCCATTAAAAATATCACGGACGTGAGTTATTTTGGCTCTTTACAAGATTTAGGGTTCAACCTCTACCCACAATAGCTCTGGTCAAAAGTAAAAATGGTGACAATCTCACCTCTAATGAGCGCCAAGATGTTGAAGACCTCCATGAGGAGTATTGCAATATCTTTTCCTCAGGAGCAGGTGACTATGGAAAAATGTCAGGGGTAATTCAAATAATTTAGACGAAGGATTACCAACCATCTAAATCTTGGCCATCCAGAAAATCTAAAGTTGAGTAAACCTAAGTGACCTTAGATTTACAACAACTTCTGGAAGCAGGGTTCCTTGTTCCCTTTAAAAACCCATGGGCTTCCCCACTCTTTTTAATTTGGAAGGATGGTGGCCACCATGTTGTCATGGATTATCGCTGACTCAATTCTATTACATGAGAAAATAGCTATCCACTGCTGCGTATAGATAATTCTTTATGCTTAATGTCAGGTTCCCGCTATTTTTTAGGCTATGAATTTCACCAGTGGGTACTGGTAAATCAATTTGTTGCCTGAAGATTGTGAAAGATGTGCCTTCATTTCAAGAAAAGGACTGTTGAGCCCACTCAAATGTCTCAGGGGTTACGTAACGCCCCTGCCACCCTCCAACGCGCCATGGATATACTTTTAGGTGATTTGAAAACGCTCCTGTGTGCTAGTTTATTTCAGTAATATTACACTTTTTCAAGAACCTTTACTAAGCACATAGCTCATTTCAAGCAAGATTTCCAGCGTTACAACAAGATTTGCTAAAACTAAAGCCATCAAAATGCTCCTTTTTTCGGAGCAAAATAGATTTTTGGGCCATAAGGTAAGTAAAGTTGGAATATCCTGATGGATGACAAAAATCATGGCCATTTCTAAGATGTCCCCCTGAATCCCTATATGATATACAGGTTTTAATGGATGGTGAAATATGATTGCTAGTTTATTCCACACATTACCAATACCTCTGAGCCTTTAGTATGTTTATTAAAGAAGGGTAAGCCCTTCCAATAGAAAGAAGAGCAACAGCAGGCCTTCAACCTATTACGCGTTTCTTGCTCCCACTCTCCAGTACTTATACATCCTGATTTCATTAGACCCTTTCTCCTTTTATTAACGCTTGTAATATAGCCATAAAAGCTATATTACCTCATAAAGATGGAAACTTGGTAGATCATCCCATCGCCTATTCTAGCGAAACCCTAACCAGAGCTGAACGCAACTATAGCATTACTGAATGCAAATGCTTGGGGGTACTACTGGCTATTATGCATTTATGACTTTTACTATATGGGAAACATTTTACCATAATTACCAATCATTCTTCCTTGCAATGGATACAACAAATAAAGGATCCTTATGGGAGGTTAGCCCATGGGCGTTAAAACTTTATAACTACGATTTTTCCATCATTCATTGACCAGGGATCATACACCAAAATGTGGATTGACTATTTAGGCTCTCCATATTAACTCTAACTGAACCTGAGGAAGTTCGACTCTATGTTCTTTTTAGTCAATTGCATTTAAGGAAAGACGAATCCCTGACCCTTCAAAAATAAATATCAAAAAGATTGGTGAATCTTCAAGTTAAAAACGGTAAACTGTACAAATTTATATCTAAAAAATGGTTGCCCTATATACAATCTTCGGCTCAAACTGACAACATATTTGATGGACATCTGCAAGTCACCACGAGGGAATTTGGAAAACTTACCAGTGGCTAAGACTCATTTTACTAGGAAGTAATGCTTGTCTTAATTCAAGATGTATTAGAATTCTTCCTGGAATGTAAAAGTCAAGCTGGCCTAATTAAAGACCTCAACATCAAGGTTCCACGTTGTGAACCCTTCCATACTATTAGTATTGATGTTGTGGGACTCCTCCATCAAGCCTCTGATGATAATTGGTTCCTCCTCCTAGCCATGGATCATTTATCTAAGTGGATCAAAGCTGTATCTCTACCCTCCTCTTTGGCAAGAGTTACTTTGCATTTTTGTATAATTGGATTATCAAACAGCTTGGGTGCCCTAACATAAATTTCTCTGATAATAGTCAAAATTTTTAATTGTCACTGGTAAATGATTTAGCTGAAATGATGGGATCCACTCAGTTATTTTTCACTCTGCACCATCATGCAACCAATGTAATGGTAGAGCAGGTGAATGGTACTCTAACTTCAACTCACCGTAATATGGTCATGACCAACCCTCTACTTTGGCCCCAATACTTGCCTAGTACATATCTGGCCTATAGAATATGAGATCATAAATTATTAAGATGTCTCCCTTTCAAGCATTCTAAAGAAGAAATCCTCAGTTGCCCTATAAAGTGAAGACCATGTTATATCAAGCTTCTCCCAAAGTTCTTGAAGTTACAACTTGAAGCATCACCAATAAGATTATCTGACTTCAGACTCTGGCTTCTGAGTACTTATCTGCTACCACTAATATAGAAACTAATCGATTTAAAAGTAAGCACGAGCCTCTGCACACTTTTTCAATTGGGTGCCCTAGTCCCTTTCTATCATTATTGGCCTGGAGGCGAGATAACAAATTGGAAACCAATTGGTTGGGGCCCAACAAAGGTATTTATAAGCGAGGTAATTAACTATTTTGTGGAGGTTGCTTAGGGCACCGCGGTAAATCATGTACACATTAAAATTCTCCAGCTGTTTTCCCCACTGCTTTAAGTATTTGAGGGGAGCGTTGTAGGATTCCTATTCCAATCAGGATATGTTTGTGTCAGATGAAGGGAATCAAACCCAATCTGATGAAAAAGACAAGTCTATTTTTGAAATAACTCTGGCTATTTAAGACTTTTTTGATATTGGGGATCAAATCCAACTGATGCAATCGGATATTACTCACTTGAAACCCCAATTTATCAGGTTTTAAACCCAATTAATGTAGCAATTGATCCTGTTTGACAGATGGGACCAGCATGCTGCAGAATCTTCAATTGTTTCTGAGTATAGATCTTAGCTCAAAACTCTTAGAGATTACTGAAAAAAATCCTAATCTCCAAAATAATCATGTTCTAAGCAAATAAACTTTACTCACTTTTTACCACTGACAATTTGGCCTAAGCCTGAATCATTTAGGGACGAAAATATATTTAAGGGTTTACCCCTCAAGGAATTATATCCTTATTGGAGTCTTTTCAGCCAAGAAAAGTAAAAATTATAATCCAACACCCAGGAATTTCAGGTCTCCTGGCCTCAAATTGTAAAGGACGAGTGGTATAACAACCCCTATATCCCAACAGTTACTATGCAAACCAGTACAACTTGCGGCTACAGCATTGTATAATGTAAGCATTTTTAGGTCAACCGCATTTGTGCCTTTGTATAAAAGCAATATGCAAATTTTGCCATTGTTTCATTTCAGTTTAACACTATATTCACGAAGGCCTATTTCTTCATACTCAAGCTTTGCTGGACCCAAATGTTTTGATGAGCGCTTCCTCTCTTTTTATCCAGGTATGCAGGTCGTCTTTATGAGTTACCATAACCTCTTGAGCCATACAGCTTAGAAAAGACAAAATATGCTAAACCTTTTGCTGATTAGTCACACCTTCCATAACAGCTTAATAAACATAAAAAAAGATGTGATACTCCCTTCGCCAGGTTTAAACTTATCTTTGAATGTAGGCTTATAGGGTAGTAGCCTCCAATCCCGTGATGAAGTGTACCCTGGGAGCTGCAAATTCAGTAATTTTGGTATGTGTGTCACTCTGTTTAACTTGACGTGAGAGCCAACATATTTATTCCTGTAGATAATGAGATGTTGCTTCATTTCCTCCAGGGTCAGTCCTGGTATAACATCCAGTAGATTAATTTTTTTTCAAAAATGAATTTATATTATCCTTCAAGTTCTTAGAGCGATGTCCAGAACATGAATTTGCTGGTGAGAAAATTAGTAGTAAGTTTTCAAAAGTTTATTCTCATCCTCTAATAATACTATTCGTTGATTCTAGTCCTCATTCATCTCCTTGCATTCAATGCTATGAATAGCCTTGTCAGTTTTGGCTTTCAAAACTTCTGTAAGAATGTTCAGCTGGGCTCAGCTTTTTTGAGGTGACGGTAGACTTAGTCAATGTCTTCTTAACTGGATTTGTCTGTCATGTCGCTATACAATTGGTTGAGGCGCTCAGAAGTAGAAAAAGTAGGCGCCAGAGTCACACAGGATGCAGATTTTGCTCAACATGACTACTCAGTTATTAATGTTTTGAGATAATGATGAGGTTTCAAAAGTTCAATGGGCCTCTAGCTCATCACTTCATTGTAGGGCTTGCTCTAGTTGAACCTTAAAGAGGGTGATCCATCTTCCTCCTGTTGACAGCTAGTGGAAGAATGGGCTGCCATTCCGCAATGAGCTTCTGCATTTTGTTCTGAAGCTCTTCCACAAATCATCCAGAAATTGGTTGATATCTAATTCACCTCTGATATGTCTTTTCAGAGTAGCTTCACAGCTTTCTCCACATACTCAATAACATTTGAATCAATAGTACCCATTTGATTATATAGATGAATTTTATAGTAACGGTTTGCTTCAACAAATAGCGGACGTCTCTTATACTATGTGATGCTAAATTTTATACCTGTTCATAAGCCATCAATAAAGCCCCTAGGGTATTTATGTGATGGTAGAGTACCTCATTATAAACTCCTAGTATATTTACAATATGATAAAACACAGGATGTATGAAGTGCACAATATAGCGAGATAGTTTAAACTTTATCTATAACTCTCTGGAAGAGCAATGTTTTTATACTGGTTCATGCGAGCCCTGTCCACGGAGGATGTCTTTCATGGCTAGCTCTTTCTCCTGGGTTAATGACTCCACGAAGTAAGTCTCAAATTCCTTCATTAGAAACTATGTTAAAAGACAAAATTAGGGTTTCTCTATAGGATTTTTTATAGAAATTCTTCAAACGTGACAATGGGAGGACTTCCCATTTGATATCTTCTTCACCATTCCCGTTGTGCACACAGCAGGTGACACTATCAATTAGGTTATATCCCATAGTGCGCTAAATTAGTTTCAGGTAATTTTAAGCATTGGCTGAGTCCCCTTTAATGAGAACCAGCCTGTTAGGCTTCCATTTTCATGCTTGATAATGCTATGATCAAGAAGCCTTACAGTCAATACTTGAAGCCATCTAAGATGCATGAAAAGTTTATTTTTATCTGGATTTGCTAAGTTACCACTTATGTCCTATCAGCCAGATTATCCGTCCTAAAATAAGTAATGAGAAATGGACTTATTGTAGTCAAGTACCAAAACGAGGTATAAAATTAACGACTTAACTTTATTATATTGTAGATTAGGGGTTTTATATAACACATATAACGATATAGACCAAAAAGGAAAAGGATTTATAAAAATAGTGGGGGAAATCTGGGAGGGAGGCTCTTGACATGATATAAATTCTGGATGGTATAATGCCTTTGTAAAATATATTATGTTAGGGCAAATCGTAAGTTGAATGCACTAAGTCAGATGAGACTTGGTATCACTTAGGTTGATCTTTGGGAAGATTCTTAATTATTACCATTTTTTGCAGGGTTTTCTTAGTTAGCTGCCTCAAAAGTCACATTGAGTAATTGTCGCCTGACCTTCTAATTATCCTTATTTTTATTTAGGCAGGATCTCATCTCAGAGTATCTTAGGCTTGACTTGGTCTGCTGGAATTTTTCCTAAGGTTAATTTTGTCATACTGACTATCAATTTTTGGGTAAATTATTGAGGTAACTCCGTTACCCCCTTCACAGGTTTAGGTATCATTTCTGTCATGATTTTAGATGGTTAATATTGTTATCATCATGTTCAATATTCAGATATCTGAACATCGATGAATCCCCCCCTTGGGTTGGGACCATCTAGTAATAAAAAAATATTCAGATATCTGACACTGGTAAATTCTAAGGGAGAAGTTGGTTGGACATTTTTGTTGAGTCTTGCGTTAGGACAACATACTGAAGTTATGTCAAAGAGTGTCATTAAGAGTACTTCCATCTGGATGCTATACAATCTAAACATCCATCAATGTTACATTGTGTAGCATCAGAAAGATAATTACTCTATGAGGATTATCATGAACCCTCAGAAGGTAGCCTGGTGTCTAATTTTTGGTGGAAAAGAACCCCTCCACAGAAAGTTGACTACTTAAGTTATGCGAGAAAGGGCTGATGAGCTGAATGTGGTTCTCACTACAGGGGTGACACCATCAGACTAGAGTGTAGCGCATGAGATTTCCTAATAACAGAATGATAATGAGAATATAGAGGTATATCATAGTGAAGATTTCAATGAACTTCTGGCAAGAGAGGAAACCTTTCATTCAAGACGCCAAACATTGGAACTAGAAGTATCATATTTACAAAACCAACTTGAGTGTGTCAAGGAGACTCCTAGAAGAGTCCACATTGCCACCATACCAGTTGTAAGTAGACCTTAAGTTGTAAAGAACTTCAATATCACCATTTAAGAAATGAATGATCAAAAATTATTCCTTGAGTATGAGAACAGAAAGAACATATGAATGTTGAACAATTACAAAGATGTTTAGACCAACACAATTCCATGCTGTACACCATGGACAAGAATTTGGATGAGTTGAAAACTCAGTTGTGGGTTATAATACAACCGGAACTTACCTCATCTTGAGCAACCACCTGGTTAGAGACACTATTCTTGGCTACTCAATTAACTGCTAAATCAATGCACATGGTGCTTGCTGAACCTATTAAAGAAAACCCAAACTTTAAGCCCTACTTCAAGGCCATGTATACACCTGGAGAGGGAACCATCTGAGGTTTTCTAAAGGTTACAAAAACAGTATGGATGGCACAAATGATCACCAGAAGGTAAGCCCTTTAAAAGGCTGCATGAGTCGTGAGGCTCAAGATATGCTTAGTGCAAGCCTAAGCCATGGCTCATCCTGTTTTGAAGTGAAGACCATTCTACTTCTAGAGGTTGGAAGCGATCAAGGCATCCAGAATATGAAACACGACTTCCAGCTCATGAAGATGGGAAAGAACAAGTCAGTCACCGACTATGCTGCTGTTATTACCTCAAGGCTCAGTAATTTGGACAACAGGAGCTTTGGATCTACTGACTACATAAACGTTGTTACTGAGCTCACTAGAGATGCATCCCGCTTTAAAGATGCACATGATCTTAACCATCAAGGCCGCGATGTTGTTGAAGACCATCAAAGAAGCCTTACAAAATGTCCAAGGAACTTATAGAATGGAATACAAGGCATTTGGAAAACCTAATTATAGAATTATCAAGGCTATCTATATCGCTCATAATAAGAATGAGAAACTCATAGATATAACTTTGTAGCTTGTAGAAAGACAGCCTTGTAAAGAACTTATCAGCACAAGTTTCATAAACCTGGACACTTTTAGTGCTCTTGCCCAATGAATGCAACTGAAAGAAGGATTTACCCCCTAGAGAAGAAGCCAAAAATGCAGTGAACTGGTGTATCTGCACGCCAAAGGGAAGAAATTCATGAAGAAGAGGGTATAGTCAATGCAGACTAGCACTTGTTAGTAGCACCTAGTGCATTGACTGTACTTGATCAACTACAGTTAAATGAAAGTGACAAATATGGATCAAATGATACCTACTCGGCACAGGTCACTCGACTTACCAGTATCACAAACACTGTTAAAGAAGGATAGCAGCTTGTGAGGTCTAACTTTAAAAGAATAGAACCTGATCTGAGGACATCATTAAGGCCACTCAAACTAGAAAGGCTTCAGGAAGTATGAAGAGCCTGCCACTGGCGTTTTAATGACAGGAAACCAATTTGGAAAGAGATTCTAGAAGGTTAAAATTATGCTACAAAGAATTTGCGTCATGTCTGTACTGAATACTAGAGCGCCTGTCATCATTATGTCCTTCATTTGATGAGAAAAATGAAACTTATGTCAGACATAGACTACAATGTCAAGTACCGGACAGCTAAATATATATCACGTGCGCCTTAGGCGCATATTCAGCATTGCTGTTATGTTTTGGGTGCATAGTACTAATAGCTCCAGCATTAGTTCTAAAATGGCCATATTAATTTACTAATTGGTACATAGTTTCTACTTGAGTATTATGCTAAGCTTGACCTCATCACCAGTACTGTGAGAAAACTCAGCTACCAACTCCCACTGGTGTTTAAGGATGAAGATGCCAAGTCACACAAATTTAGGACATGTTTAATAAAAATTGAGCAGTCAATATATCTAATCCACTACACCCTTAAGAAGAAAGGCGTTAAACAACTACCTGCCATGGTTAGTGAAGAATAAGAATTACTACTGAGCGCTAGTGAGGCCATAGAGATCTGACATGGTGAACAACGATGTATTTTAAAATCAATCAATGCTAAGATCCCCCCAAACTCAATACTCAAAATTACAGTCGCAATGGAATCAGAGAGACAGAAGCCAAGAGTACTGCCTTTCTTTAATACTAATTACACCGGAGAACTGACTGTATTATTGAAGAACACAGCTAACCATCCCACCCATGTAGAGAGGGGACAAGTCGTCGCCCAAGAAAGACTGACAAGCTGCAACGCCATCAAATCAGTGCACGCTGTTGGATATTACAATGAGCTAAAATTTGAGGATGTGACCAACAAGGAACAGAAGGAATTGGACGAGCTCCCAGATGAGTTAAAAGGAATCTTCATCAATGGACCAAATGGCTATGTATTATACAAAGGAGAGGATCATAGGATGGAAACTGGATCTGCCAACCCTTCTAAGTTTAAACTGTACCACCATTTAAAACCTGGAGAAAAAGTAAGTATCACTGACTTAATTAGATCTCGAAGTTGGCTTAATTAGACTTCAAAAAGCCCATGGGCTCTACAGCTGCTACTAGTATGCTAAAAGAAATGAACGCAACATGTGGTTATGGAATACCGGTGGTTAAATGTAGTTAATAGAGAAGAATCATACCAGCTTTTTTATATAGATGATTACCTGAAGCGCTTGGGAGAATCAAAGTACTTATCAGCGATAAATATGGCCAGTGGGTACTGGCAGATGGAGCTCTCGCAGGAAGATCAAGAGAAGTGTGCCCTTATCAGCAAATAAGGATTATCCAAGACTACAAGGGTGTCACAGGGACTGTGCAACGCCCTTGAAACCTTCCAAGGAGCAATGTACCATATCTTTGGAATTCTTAAGATATCCGTGTGCTTATCTACTTGGACGATATAACCATGTTCAGTAGCACTTTCCAAGAGCACCTCTAACACCTACATGAAGTGTTTAAGTGACTAAGAAAATCTAACCTAAAGTTAAAACAAAGCAGGCGTACCTTTCTGAAGAGACAGATTGAGCTCCTAGGGCATGAGATCAACCCACAAAGGAATAAAGCCTCAAAAAGAAAAGATCAAAGCCATATAATTCATGGAACAGCCCTGAAGTATGCGTGATATCTAAGTATTCCTTAGAATGGTGAGATACTATTGGCAGTTTATCCCTCATTTTGAAGCCTTGGCTGCACCATTCACCTACCCGTTAACCAAGGAAACCAAGTTTGAATGGGGCGCGGAACAAGAGAAGGCCTTAGTAGAATTGACAGCTAAATTAGTAGAGGCACTATACCTAGACTACCCGGACTGAAACAAGATATTTTACCTGTATATCAATGCTAGTGACATTGGGCTCAGAGCAATACTTAGCCAATTGGATGCATAAGGGATAGACCACCTTTAAGTAATATCAAGAGTCTTTACAAGAGCTAAAGAATACAATGTGACAAAAAGAGAGTGCCTATGTTGATAAGAGCAGTGAAGTAATTTTAACCTACTTGTAAATTGGACACTTTAAAGTCATAGCAAATAATTCATTTCTCCACTGGATGAGTAACATGAAGGATCAAGACGGAATCCAAGCCCAATGTGTGGTACAACTTCAAGTGGATGATTTAGTATAACATACACAGAGTAGGCTGCAAGAATCTCAACGCTGACAGAATTTCTCAATTACCTGTTTTCCACCTTCAAGCACATGAGAGCAATTGCCTGTACAACCTGATTGGATTACTAGCGGAAGAATGGAAATCTTAGACTGATGAAGTGGAGACTGGTTTAATAAGATGTTCCAAAGATACCCAGCGTATTGATAAGAAACTTTTAGAAGATTTCAAGGACAAGTGGTACCCATACATCTGACCTAGTGATTTAATGAAACATGTGATGGAAGCTTACAAGCATGTTGGCCATGGAAAATTCCATAAGAAATTGGCATAACTTAGAGACTGGTTCTTTTGGATTTAATGTCAGAAATAGTAAAATCCCTGGAACAAGTGTACCTTTCACGAACTTCAAACCCTAGAGAGAACTTTGAGAATCAATTAATTCCTCCAACAGTCCTGTACCACAACGTATTCATTGACATGATAGGATTGTTACCTACCATCTAAAGTGGATCCAAGTTTATCATTGTAAGTATCAACCAGTTCACCATTTGACTCAAAGCATCAGAAGTCAAGACATACAGCTCAGTATAAAACGCTAGATCATGCATAACTAAGTGAGAGCAAGGAATGGATGACCTCATATTCTATCACACAATGGAAAGAACTTTATCTCTGATGTCGTGAGAAATCTTATAGATCTAGTTGAAGTAAGAATCTAATTTATCACTACATAAACTCCAGCATCCAATGGAAGCATAGAATTTGTGAATAGAATTTAAGGATTATACAATTAGGTGGACATGAATTATAATTTAAAGTGGGACAAGCATCCGCAATCTTTGATACTAGTATACCAACTTAGCCATCATCAGGTGATTATCATGCCCCTGTTCAAGGCCCTGTATGGGTGTGAAGCAGCTCTACCTAGCTTTCTGGAGCCAGTTATCTCTGTTAATCGCAAGATCCTACTATGTGGGAGTTACCAGCAAGAGCTGGCTTATGGTCAGTTATTACATACAAGAACATCAAAGACATTATCCCAAAGAGTCAACGTGAGATTCAGAGACGGATTAGACTACCAGAACTCAGTTATGATATAAGGTCTCATTCTACCATGTATAGGGAAGCCAGCCTGAGAATTTGAAAGCCATATAGACTGGCCCTGCAACCATCCTGGCCAAAGAGGGTCCAAGTATTTCATAAGAGATAATGTCACCAATATAGTTTTTATCAGAGTAAACGCCTGAATCTTTAGGTCCATCATCCAGTTTTGGCTTGGGAGCGGAAGTGACGTGGGAAATACCAAAAGTATGCTGGAGAATAATTTGTCGCCCTCTGGAAGGAATCCCACTAGTATAAACTACCTCAAGATTTACATATGCAAGAGCAAAACATAGATGAAAAAGAGGAACCCCATTTTTAGATGATACGACCTAAGAAATTTACCAGCAAGTCAAAATGATGTCACTCAAAATAATTTGTATCTACTGGTTGAAGAAATTTAACATATGAAGATGATGATGGCGCTACCAAAGACTATGTAATTTGACCTCTTTTTTACCTTTTTGGGGAGTGCAAAATATTTTCAATTGTTCATTCATGGAGTAAATACATCAGAGATGTCCAATGATGAAGAAATGACCAAACAGTAATTTAAACAAATTACTTGATGGAAGCAGTAGAACCTTCCATCTGAATATTTCAAAAAGACAATCAACCAATATCAAAGGTTGTCAAAACCCTAAAACAAGTTCACTGGAACCACGTCTTTGTATTAATACTGATGCTATCAACATATCACCAAATCAGGATAATAAGCAATAACCAAAAGGATTATTGCAGCACAAGACCCAGAAGCAGGAGTTGAGAAGGGGCTTTATAAACATACTTTTTAGGTTGTCCACCATGAGACAGATCTCACAGATTAAAGCATAAAGCCAAATTTATGCTTCCACCAATGCGGAGATTAAGAGGAGACTGACATGGGGTTCATAGGCCCTTACATTGTCTCTGTACCCCAGTATCACTTACCTTCATCAAAATTTAAGTTATATATTATATTATACAAGAATAAAAGTATCATGTGATCATCTATTGAAATCATTATACAACATAATATAAACTTGTAATCATTGTTACACTTATATTGAGCTAAGTGAAGGGAACTTCAGTGACCAATCTGTATGTAACAAACAGGAAACTCTGTAAAGGATACTTTGGTCTCTGATAACGCCAAGAGATAGGTTGGTTGAGGTTTTCGTTTAGTCATTTGTTAGGACAAAATACTATAATTATAACTAAGTGTATCAACTAGAGTACTTCTAGCCAGGCAATAGACAGTTCTAACTAGCCATTGATGCTACATTTGGTAGCATCAGAGAGAGATCTAATCCGTGAGGATTATCATGCTGCCTCAGAAGGTCACCTAGTATCCAATCTGTGTGAACAGAACCCCTTTATGGCAAGTCAGCCACCCAAACTAAGCGAGAAAGGGCCAAAAAGCTGCTTACCAATATAAATAATCACTTTGGTGTTAGTGTTTTAAATTTAGATAAAAATTCATCTTGAGCTGGTGGAATACTGTTAAGGGGATTTAATATATTAGCATGGTTTACCCAAATTTTAGTATAGGATAATATTTAATCATATACCAATCATATGTTTTTAATGAAACTTAAAAAATCCAATCCATTTTGGGATTATAATCGCATGGTTGATTTACTGCTTTTGCGGCTAAGCACCAAACCATCTTGAATTCAAGCAACTTTTAAATGTAATGAAGTAAAGAATAAATTCACCAAAGTGTTTACAGTCCTGATTTATGGCGTTGTTTTGTTCTTCATTTTATAATGCCGTGCCTAAATATGAAATAAGTTGTATATATGTATATAAAATTGAATCGTTTGTTGCATGTCATTAATAAAAATGTAGTGTTTTAGTATATGAATATCAAGGTACCTAAGCACAATACCAATATTTAAAATTGTGGCTGTTGTAACTAATTTATATATTTGATTGTCATTAACTTCATCCCACTATATGTGATTTGTGGTGGCCCTTCAATTCATGGTTGCAGATCTATCCAATAAAAGAATTCTTGTTTTTGCTTAATAAATTTAATAAACTGCTTTGTTTCCTTTGTTGCAGCATGTGGGACAAGTGCCTTAGGAGAATTGATTATTACAGTGGAAGTTATTTACTTGTTATTGGATTTGAAATAGCAATTGTACTCACAATTTCTGTGCCAGCGTCACTTGTCCAGGGGGTTCATCATTTGGTGATGCTTATTTTTAAGTGTAAATATCTCATTAAAACCTTTTTTTGATGTATAATGCTTCAAACTCCACGTTTTAGGTGCATATAAGTTGGGTATTGAAGTAAATGGCTGTGATTAGCTCTCAGCCAGAGCTGATGAAAAAATAAATTCTTCTGAAGAATGTATGAAAATAGTCTAAAATTTTCTGCAAAAAATGCTTTTAATCAAATATATGAGTTTATAATTGCTATATTCCCAGATAATGTTTTTGTTTTTTCCACTTATTTAACTTGAGTTTGCATGTATATAATAATTTATTTTTTTCATTAAAAAAAGATCTTTGTTGTAAAATAAAAAACCAGGATGATGCGTAGGCTCTGTTGGTGCTGTAATTTTAATGGTGGTTTGATCAAGTTTTTCTTTTAACTGAAGCAGTTGTGTTTTTTCTATTTATTTTTCTAGAAATTTTTTTTAAACCTACAGACGATGTATTTTCATTTTCTGAAATCTAAATTTCTACCTAGTCCCATCACACAATTATCTTCAAAGGCTAGGAGGCATAATGAAGCTTGGATGGGGAAGTGATTCCTTTATTTTCTTTATACACCTTTTAAATTAGTAGTCAATGACTAGATTGTATTTGTATAGGAAATAACAGGTCACCTTGTCTAAGGCCTTGTTAAACATAAATTAATCTGGCTGTAAACCTGTAGTCATTACCTGGAAGTGTAGGCCATATGTGCTACTTTTAAACTAGCTTTTAAGATCTATCAGACGATGGTTGAATTCTATCAGTTTGAGTTAGATAGTTCCAATCAACACAATCATAAACCTTTCATTGATGAAGAAAAGCTAATAATCCCTTTTCATTACTTGTGATTAAATTTATAATTTGAGTACATGTTATACCAAGTAATTCTACATGTAAAAAACATACTGTTAGTCTGCCAATACTGAATTTAGTGCTATGTTAAAGATTTTTTTGCCATCAATTTAATAAAAAGTTTTTTTTAATTGATTGAACAAATAGGGCGTCAATTCCTATTTTTTGTCCCCTTTCTTGTGATTAGGTATTTTATATGATTACTTTCTTCCTAGTATTTGGACTCTTTTTCTTTATTTTGTTAAATACGGAGAGTATTTGTTTATAACTATATCAAAGCTTTGAATATAGATTATAAATATGCCATCTTCCTAATGACATTACTTTTTTTTGAATCAGGACATCTGTAAGCTTTATAAAACTTGGTTGAGTGATTTTACTCATGTTCTGATAGATTATTGGAAATATATTTTAGATACCTTTTTTCTTATTTGGAACCTCCACTAGCATATAGACTGGTATGGAAGTTCTACACTTAATGGACAATTGTTTATGGATCCCTTTAGACTTATACACTTGGTAACGTGATGACCTCAAAGTTTTCTTGGTATTTTAGTCTATAATTTTTTGAAAGATACAAGAATGGCCTATTACCACTAATGTCTCATATTAGTCCAGCTTGGTCAGCTTGTCTATTGAAAGGTTTTCCTCATTGGTCTTGTTGCAGATAGTAGCTTTGGGCAAACTTTATGGCCCACTGTGGGATATATACTATGTTTGGGGAATTATGTTCTAGGTTTTTAAGATTCTTCTAGCTATCTAGTTCCGCTAATTCCTTTATCCTTTTAGATGCATATCGTTAAGTTAAGAGGTTACAAATTTTATTCCAAAACTTTTGCCATTATTACCATATAGGTGCATTTTTTAACATCTTTATAGCTTCTTATTACTATTTCAGTAATTTTATATTAAGCATCTGCTGTTGTGAGTTTACAAAACCTTTGAAATTAAATTGATCTTATATTTAGTGTCACACTGACTGATATCATTATATGATTTGAAAATGAAATTTTTGATTTGAATTTTAGTCAATTATATGTAAGTTGCTGAGGATCATGATCATATGTAGGCGTGTGGCACTAACAAGTTGGCCATAGATTATTCTTGGTCTAGTAATGTTTGCACAACTTATGCTCTTGAGGGCTTAGCATTCACTATGGATTTCCATACCATAAGTTATTGTAGTTAAATATCTGCTTTTGGTGTATCATATGATATTGGCCAACTGTCAGTTGGGTTACTAAGCCAGCAAATTCCAGTCTCAAAAATAGAAAGTGTTCTCTCCTAAGTTCAATAATTTTAAATTATTATAAAGTAGTATTTTTTCTGTAAGTTTATTATAGATAAACAATAACTATCAATCTTGTTAGCTCCAACTATAGATTGTCCTCAATACCCTTCCATTTTGGTGTGAATCATGCTCAAAAATTGCAAAAATGGATTTGCTTTGATAATTCCACAATGAGAGGCCCAGATTTATTTATTAGAAAAATTTTTGGGGCCACTTTTCTTCTTTGCCAGTGGGGCTTTGGCTTTCTTGTACAGCCCTAACATCCACTGGCGGGGTTGTAGGAGATATACATTTTCTATCCAGGGACTGGATGGATGAGATTCCTGCAATGTTAGGAGTTTTTAATGAAATTGCAACTAGGGAAACTGCTAACGCTGCAGTTTTCCTGATTTACCAGAAGCTTTGTTAGCAGCCCTTGAACGTAATTTCTGGAAGCCCATATGGAGCTTGTTTGAGTTTAGGTTTTGATTTTCCAACCTGTTGTAATGTGTATCAACAGTCTTTTTATTCTTCTCATTAAGGATATGTGGAGGTGGGATCAATCACTGAGGATTACTTGATGTTGTGACATTATGTACAGACGTTTATACTATATATTAATTTATTGATTAATGTATGGGGAAATTTTGGGGGCATGAGCCATCAAAACATTCATGTATGAAGTTTTGAATGAAGTATTGAGAGGCTGGGAGGAAAAACATAAGTATGGCTTTCTTGACTCCATGAGCTATCACTCATTATGCAATATTCCTCTTCTGTAGTAGCCTATATTTTTCTACTATTTCTGCTTCATTTCTTAAATCTTTAGGATAAGCCATTGTGTCTTTGATACTGGCGGACATTTTATAATAATCTCTTTACCCAATTGGAAGGTTATAAAGGCATCAGGGTTTGAACTATCCACATATGTTAATCTCATGAGTTAGTTCTACTGTCCCTTCTAGGGAATGTCAGGCCATCCCAGATGGTAGGTTAATTAACCTCTTTATGTCCTGCCATATTACATTCTGCACAAACGGGAGGGCAGCATTTAAGTAATTTAGGAAGTTGTGGGATTGTGTTTCACTTTAATCGAATGATGTATGTTTAAGGTATGACTTAATCATCCTCAATGTCATTAATTGGGTTTATTATATATACAGCTTTATATAGAGCTAAGTGTTCTATATGCCTTTTTGATTTATTTAAAAAAAGTAATTTTCTCATGGACAGCTAGCCCATCATAGATGTGGTATTCCAAGGTTGTAGGTCAACTCTATTTTTGCAGTTCCTCGAATACAACAAGAATATTAACATAATTGCTATTAAGTAGTGTTAATAAAATAAAATACTGGCTACCCTGATTGAGGTTATCAGGATTGACTATATGTAATATTGATTCATTTTACTTGTCAGACAATTACAAGTCCAATATTGTAATAAGAGTGTTTATAAGGTTGACGAGGAATTATTGGCCAAAAGACTTTAACCAATTCTCAGTGGAATCCCTTGAATTGAGAAAGCCTACTAAGTAAACTCCTTGGCCAAAAAGCTCAATTTTCTACAGTTGGGTTGTACCTAACCCACTGCCAAATATGGGAAGTATTGCTGTGGCTTCTTTCCAGCCTCTCAAACATTCCGTTCAACCACCTGGGCGGTGACCACCCCTTTTATAGGGGTGGGAGGAGGTCCCACAAGGTGCAATTACTTTCCTTCCCAATGATTGGGGTATATATTAAATCCTTACCTAATGGATTTGTCCTACCCAGTATCAACACTCCATTGGCCGTTACATTGAAGCAAGGCATGGTTTGAGAGCTCAGATAGGTCCAAACCCCATATTCCCTAATTTGGGTATTCCTAGCCTAATCTGAATTTTGCGCCTCACTCACTTTGAGCCTTAACATAGTAAAATACTAGGCATCAAGATATTAAGATAGTTCGCTTCTTGACTTTATAATTATTAATGTAAAAAATTTCTAATGTCCAACATTTTACTATCAGCAAATATTTCTTTATTTTAAATATAAATGGTTGAATAACCTAAAAATTATTTATCCAAGCAGTGAAGAGTCTAACCTATCCTGCTAAAAATGTTGAAAATCTAGGACTGATTAGCACCAGCAAGCATCCCTATCTCCTGGATTCCAACACAAACCTTTCAGTTTTCATAAAAATCCTAAAATAAGAGCATACAATGTTATAATGTATGCAAACAGCAGAAAGGGAACTTAGAAAAAACTTATTATTTAATGATTCCAACAAATCAGATTTTTAGAAACCTGTCTTCAGTATTATGTACTAACGATTGCAAGTCACCCTTTATTTATAGAGAGACTTGGTCTTTGACAAGCTTCAGATTTATGAGCTCCTTTTCTCATCTCTCCATAATCAATAGTTTACCTTAATAATTTGCGTTTGGTTAATCTTTACCTATACTTGAATTGCCACCACAAGCTTATATTCAACCCTTTATCATTGTCAGACATTTGCCTTCTCAGCTGAAAAAGAAAATGTTTTAGGTCGAATTCAGCTAAAAAGGGAAAATGTCAGCCATTTGTGATTATCCAAGGATTTTAAGAGCGAATCTTACAAAAAATAAAACCAATGCTATTGAAAATTTTGGCCAAAAGCCCCTAGCTGACTCTCAGTGGAACCCATTAATTGGGGTAACATGAGTTTGAAACCTCTATGGGCACCAAACAAAAATTGAATGGTCAGAGTAATCTGACCACATGATGGACTTCAGGCTACTAATGTAAAGCACTCCCCCACTCACCTCCAAGTCCTTCAACCCACCTGCGCGGGAACCCCCCATTTATAGGGCTGGCGAGGGTCCCCCAAGGTGAAGAAATTTTGTGAATGGGGATTGGCTGAAGTTCATATGATCATTACCTCATGGGTATGTTCTAGCCAATCATAATCCCTTCTTTCATTCCATTACTGTAAAGTGAATATCTCAAGTTCCCATACGCTATTCCCTAATATTACCTAATTTGGAACTAGGCTAACTATTCTGAACATATCCTTGAATTCCCCTCAACCCTTAAAATACTTTAAATACTGACTGGTCATGTCTCAAAGGGTATTAGGTTTCTATTTTCCGTTTTACTAATAAAAACTAAAAAACTCACACTTTTTATTAGTTTATATTTATTAAAATTATTTTTTTGTGGGATCCAGTGGCAATAGCACCAGCGAGCACCAACCAGCTTGATTCCTACAATCATGATGAGCATGGAAGCTTCAACAAACTTCAAATGTTTAGCTCTGAAAGATGCCCTGGGACTATCCTAGAATCATATGCTATTGTTAAGGGTAGAACGTATCATGTTATTTCTATGCCAAATAACTCTGGACATGTGACTTTCACGTGGGTAGTGTAAAGATACTTAATAAAGTTTGTGCAATTGAAATTACCTCTAACCCCATAATTTTGGAAGTAATTAGTGAGTAAGTCATAATAATAAGAGAAATAAAGGCTAGAAGACTTCCCCTTACCTTGAATGGGGTATGGACATTATTATTCACATAATCTTCAAAGGACTTTTCATTTTGCTTATACTGCCCTTTGATAATAAAAGACAAAGAATTTTTTTTCAAAATTTTAATCCGCTGACTTTCCAACATATTTTCTTTTAAAAACAACTAATTTTTGATGCTACAAGTCAAGAAAAATAACATATCATTCATAGTTGGATTATGAGCTTAATCTTGCTGTAATTACATATAGCTCACATCTTCATATCACGTGATGTTAATAGTAGAAGCAGTTTCTAAGAAGATGAAATTTACAAAGATACTAAGAGTATATCTTCTAAAAGACTATATTTCCCCTTTTCTTTATTTAAAATCTGATAGGGCTTTGGATCAATTTATTATGAAACCTCAACAACGTCATGATATCTGATCTGCATCCTTTTTATATTGCATTGCAGATTTTTTATAATGATAAAGAAAAGTTTATTGTATATGGGCTAAAATAAACTCTTAAAACAAGACTAGAATTGAGGATGGCCAAGGCTTGTTGACCACAGTAAGAAATTGAAAGTTATTTACTAATTCTATGTAAAATTATCCTACTATAACACATGGTCTTTTAATAGTGCCAATTTATTATTTCTATATGATATCTTTTGTGTGCTTGTGCCATTGCTCTATGAAAAATAAAATTGTCTTTAACCTGGATGCTTATTTACACTTTATAACTGCGGAAAGCATTTAATAGAATCTTGACAACAATCTTATCTTAAAAGCCAGCAAATGTATATACTTTTATCTTGCATTAATTTTATTGGTGATGTCATTTTTAAGGGGCACATGACCCCTTGATTAATAGACTTTTGCAGTTTGCCAATGCATACTACCATAAGAATTTGAAAAGTTTTGTAGCACATGTGCGTTCCTAAAGAGATTTACTCATATTTTATTGAAGTTGCAGCCTCATAAATAAGGCTATCATCATAAAGAAACATAATATTACCATATATATGAGTATATTCCATGATGAGGATTTTGCTATGTTTTTGATTTTCGTGCTTTATTATAAAAACCTCCTGCTCAACTTTATTTAGTTTGTAACGACTTGGACTTTGAGATTACAGCCACCTGACTAAAAGTTTTAAAAAGGCTTTAATAAATAATTGAAAGGGATGCTAAAGTTTGGGAGAGCGCCCCTGTGCCTTGACCATGCGGAGTTCCCATTCCACACCAAAAATAGGCGAAGAAGGCGGCCATACCTCTTGTAAATCAGGTCGATTAGGCCCATGTGTGTAATGGAAATGGAAAAAGAAGTTTAGACCAGCCTGCCAGTTGGGATGCATGAGCATCCAGAAAGCAAGCCAGAATGCCAGAGTCATTGCCAACTGTACAACTTGATATGGAGCTGGGAGATATGATACCACCTAATGGTGACAAAATGACAAGGTTAGGAGTATTCTGACAGCAAACCAACTGAATAGACTCCAGGCCCTGGGATTCTAGTAACAGGGGGGAAACTACTGTGATAGTTTCTACGAGATTCTTAGTTGTTAAGGTCATTTCATTGGGGGTGGTAGAGAGGAGGATTTTCTCTTGTAGTTGGCAAACATAGGGCCATAAGATCCCTGTATATTGTTGCCAGAAGGTCATGAGGACAGGGTTGTAGAGCCAAAAATATTAGACTCATTGAAACCAATTGGCAATGGAGGGAGCCATGGTAACCAAAAGAATTGGTAAGGCCCACCCAGAGTGTGGAGCGGTGGACCACCAGGAAAATGCCATCTGGGATGTGGTCAGAAAGGAAGAATGGAAAAATTTGGGTTTTTATATAATTATATTTAAGAAAGAAAGTAAGAAAATCGACCAACAATCTTCTCAGTGCCTCGCAACTGATTAAATAGTGGTTGATTGGGTAGTGATAAGGCGCGGTCAGGATCCACAAATTTGATTTAACCAGCAAATTGGTCAGGAGTGGGGGGGGTTTATTCTTTGGAAACCAACATCACAAAATTTGGTGGTGGGCCAAGTCTCTGTTGGTTCAACCTCAAGCATCTGACCAAGGCTTGACTTTGTTTCCAACAGTTAGCACAACGGCGTTTGGCCTGACGAGTGGTGGGAATCCCCCAAGGCCATCCCATATAGGGATGGGACCATTTGGTTGGAAATGGGTTTGGGGTGGCCAACCCACCCACAATCAGTTGTTTAACCATTTGTTCAGTTGACAGTAGTGCATCGGGCATAATGCCCAAGTTACTATCAGAGGGCTTCAAACCCTCATTGATAGCACCCAATATTTGTTCTACTGTTTCAAGGATCAAATTGGAACTGTCAGGCGATCCAGCCAATATCTCATTCTTCAAGCTTTTACAGCCATTCAAATCTTGGCCATCAGCCAGATTGCCACCCAAATTAGGTCTGGCCAATTTCAGTTCGATAATCTTGGCACAGATTTCATTAATTCCCTGCAACAGTTCTGCCAAGGTGAGTGAGGGAATTGGGGCTGGGATCCGAAGTGGATGGGCTGTCACCCATCACTCATCAACTATGTGAGCGAGATCGCCCTGGGTGATGAGGGGTACCGCCATCCTCTTCAGTGTCTTTTTATTCAGGGATGGAAAGATAGCTCAATCAAGAGCCAAAGGACACTCCCCAAGGCTTACAATGTGGCTTATGAGAGGTGAGTGATGGAATAACCCTCAAAGTTGCCTCCTTTCCCCCTTTCTTTACCTTGCAATAGCTGCTCCAGCAGATCAGGGGGGTGTGCATGGAGGTGATAGTAGCGATAGGACGTGTCAGAGAGAAATTGTTTGGCATCTATCCTTTAAAGGAATTAACATTATGATGAGAAGAATAAATTATTAAATAGATTGAGGGGTGACAGAATTGAGAAAGTTGCAGTACAATTAGGCTTAAACCCACCATGGTGCTTCCCTCACGCCTGTAGAGAGGGGTCCAACTACAGTGGTTTGAGGGTGACAAATCCATTTAAGACCCAATAGGATCGCCCCTATGCGGCCTGAACGCAGGTGCAACCAGTCACCTGCCATACAAAGCATCGTCAAGCTACAAGCGAAATTATAATGGGAGGAAAAATTTATTGTGAAATTTGAGCAAGCGTCAACTGGCCAACAGAAGGTTGACTTGGTATCAAGTTAGTTGCAAAATTCATTCTGGCAATAATAGATTGGGATTGTGATACCCTTGATTCATGCAAACTCATTTATTCCCTAAGCCCACTAGTACTTAAGACAACTAACCCTTACAAGAGGTTATCAATCAATTTTAAAATTTCTAATATAACAATTTCCCTTTCTAACCCAATTTTCCATTTATAAATTTTACCACTTTCCGCCACTCTCACTACCAAGTACCATATTCAAAGGGTTGCAAAACGGCTAGGCCTTAGTGGACATTATAACAACGTTGCTGCCTTCTTTTATGAAATGGAGTTACTAAGTTCTTAGCTTTTTGAGTATGCCCCCTTTTTTTGGTCACCCTCCTATTTAAATATGCAACTTTTCTATTAGAGATCATTTTCCCCCGTTGTGTGAGGTTCCATGCCCTCCTCATGTGATCAACAATCCGTGGCACCTCAGCGCATTTAAGGCCTTTGTGGGTCCTAAGGGGTTAACTGCGGAGGAATCAGCTGCCACAATGTTGGACACAATTTGGTTTATTGATAGGAATGATGGTGACGGTGGTCATCAGTCATCGCCCCATAATTGCTTCTCTCCATGCCCATTACCAAGTCGCATGGATGACTATGCCCCCAGAATTTTGGGTTGCTTTCTGGGTGTTCATGCACCCCACTGACTGGTCAGTCTCAATTTCATTAGCCGCTTCTATGCCATAATTGACCAACCCTTAGTGTCCACAATTTCCACCCTTTTGTTAAAAAGTTGATACCATGATGGTCTCAACGTACCACATTAACCTGCACTTGGTACTCATTATGGTTCTGTTTGTGTGGTCAGTTGGCACACTTGTTGGGTGCTTCCATGTGGCAAGGGGGAGCTCCCGACTGAGTATTAATTTTTCCTGAAGGCTCCAGTTTTGGTCTCATCTCGCCCTTATGATAGGTTTGTCCGTCCCATCCCTGGAGATTGAAAACCAGGTGCTGGACACCTCACTAAACTGAATATAGAATTTTCGGCCAACATAATGGCTTTTGCCTCTAAGGCAGACGTGCAGCAGAGCATGGTTTTGTTGGATGCTGTGGATGGGGTTGCTCATTGATGGGTGCACAGAATCTTACACTCAGCCAACCAAGTGGCGGTTTTGACCTCTCAGACTATGCTGGTAATATCAGTAGTGAAGGCGCCATTATCGCAATCAGCTCTCCTGCTCCAAATTTTTATACTGGGTGCAAAATGTCCGATCTGGCTAGATTCATGGAATCTTTCCGTGGCCAGGACCCTGGACTTGAGCTTTGGTTTGACGTATTAGTGGCAGTATTTCTTACTATCTTGGACCCTGTGTCCACTAATCATTCCGCTTGGGACAAGCAGGTGATTTCGCTGGATCAGGTGTTTATGATGGCAGCCTCCATTGGTGCTACTCTCCAGCAAGCGTCAAATGGGGTGGGTGGTGCTAGCAATAGATTCCCTACTGAAGAGGTCTTGATGTGTGGTTGATTGACAAGTTGGCGTGCCCATTGTTGCTCACCCAGCGGCCCAGTTCAAGAAAAGCTCCAGATGAATGTGTTTTGGTGCCAGAGGACGTAATAGTGTTCCATTTGCCCGTTGTTTTTCCTTCCCTTGACCTGCCGCCAGTTTGTGAGAAGTTCCTAAGATGGACCCGATGCCCATGAATCCCTGATAACCTGGTTGTTGGCTACTTCGCACAAAGAATTTAAGAAGGTTCTTTCCATGGATGGTGCTAATTTCTCAATAAATTCAGTTTCCCAAGACGACTCTATGATTATTACCACCCATGTGGTGGGTTCACGTGTAGTCGCCACATACCCAAGAATTTGCTTATTTTTTTATTGCTGCTGGAAATTCTGTTGAGTGCACACAGGTTGTCAGTTGATCCCTGGTAGATACAGGAGTGGCGGGGACCTTTATGAGTTTAAAACTAGCGCAAGATTATGACTTATACTTGGAAGTAGAAGTGAACATGTTGTGTGCATCCTCCTTTCCAATGGCTTTATACAAAATATGTCAGCCCGTGCTTTTTTTGGTACACCAGTTCTGTTTCTGTGATTAATTCAGTGTGGTGCCAGATCTGCTCTTCCCATTTATTCTGGGGTGAGGTGGTGGCGTCAGCAGCAGGTGAGTATTAACCTAGACTATAAAATGCTGTCCTTTGCAAATATCAGATTGTGAGGGGAGTTTCCCCTTATTGATACGCTTGTGATGGAACAAGGAAAAAGTTCCATTACATCGCATCGCTCTCAGGTGGGCCTTTACTAGAAGTTTACTTGGTGTTAGTGGCATATCAGATATTTTTAATTTGACAAAGGCTCTTTGCCATCTGACGCACTCTAAATATAACTTGTCTTTCCATTTGATGGTAGCCATGATCAATATCAACTGTCCAGTGTGTCACTATATGGCTCAGGAGGACAATGAGTTAGAAAGTATGGTGGACGATATAATTAAGAAGGGGTGAGTGTTTAAGGAAACGTCTCCTATTGCGTTAGCCATAGTTTTTGCAGAAGGCCAACTTTACATTGAGCCCATATGTCAACTAGGGCATTTGAATAATACACCATTCACGATCCTCAACCTCTTCCCCTGAGAAGACAATCAGCCAGATGATTGCAAAAACCTGGGTGTTTTTAAAGCTTGACCTTGTGAATTCATTTAACTAGATCCAGGTGGCAGAAGGCCAGAAATGGCTTACATAGATTTGGGCTTATAAGGGGCATATTCCAGTTCTGTGTGATCCACTTTGGCCTGAAGAACGCACCACACACATTCCAGTGGATGATCAACAATTTGCTTATTGACTTCAGGTTAATTTGCATGGTGGCGTACATAGATTTATCCTCATTCAGTCCCCCACTCCCAAGCAGCATGAAAAGGACCTGAAGGCAGTGCTAACCGCGTTGCACAAGGCGGAACTTTACATAAAGCCCTCCAAGTGTGTGTTTGTCTGGGAAGAGGTTACCTTTTTTTTGTAGCCTAGTCATGAAAGATTTTTACGCCATCCCCCTAGCAAGCTTGAGGCAATATTAGAGTGGCCAACTTCTATGACCCAGAAGCAGTTGTGGAGCTTTTTGGGCGCCATCATTTTTTTAAAGAAATTTTCTCTCACCCTCTCACAGCTGGCCGCGCCGCTGCACCCCCTGACCAGAAAGAATGTGCCATTCCAAAAGTTGGAGGAATGCCAGTAAGAGTTTGATGCCATCAAGTAGGTGTTTTTAACAATTCCCATTTTCATACAAGTGGACCCCACCAAAACGTTTAATGTAGTGTGTGATGCCTCATCCACTGCTATAGGAAGTTTAATTGCAGGTAAACGATGGTTTAGAGCACCAGTTGCTTATTTTTCACGTAAGTTTGCTTTGTCTGAACAGTCCTGGGCCATTATGACAAAGAGCTTGCCGCCATGGAGTGGTCTCTTACCCATTGGAGGTACCTTATGCAGGGTCACAGCATGAGGTGACCATGCGGACAGATCATCAGGCTCTTATGTATTTTTGAAAACTGAAAAGTTGGTGCATTGTCAGGCCAGAACATATCACGACCTCTATAGTATTAATTATAGGTATGATTTTATGAAAAAAGGCTTTGAATGTTCTTCTTGACTTTTTGAATTCAACCTTGCATTGAGTCCAGCGGAGGCAGATGAGCAGAAGTTAACCTCAGTAATTCCGCTGACCCAGATCTTAGCCATTGCTCATCCCACAATTTTAGTAGCAGATTGGGCCTTGGACTTGCCTCTGGTCTCTTGGGTATTGGCAGTCCAAATGGCCTGATTAAAAGGTTTGGAGTCATTAGACAGCTGGCACTTCTGACGCATAAGCAGTCCCAATTGCATGTCGGAAGGGCATATTCAATATTTGTTGATACTTTGGGTGCTGCCCCACCTCCGCAATGAAGCCATTCAGGCGCACCATGACCCCCCACGGCGGGACATCCATGAAATTAAGAAATTATTATATCATGTTAAGAGGACATATATATGGTCAGGCATTTCCAAGGATATTCCAGCGTGGATCATGAATGCATGCCGTTCACATAGGTTATGTCAGATAAATCAGGTAAAAATGGTCTTTTTTATCCCCTGCAGCAGGCGGAGGGACCGTTGACCTTGGTGTCCATAAATTTTAATGTTGATCTTCTAAGCTCCATTGGGTTTACCGCTATTATAATGGTCGTAGACTGCTTTACCAAATTTGAACAGTTTCATTACTTGTCCTCTTCCATCACCTCTAAAGAGATGGCCCAGCTCTTAGTGTGGGATGTTTTTCAATGTTCAGTTTGCCACAGGATATCATAAGGACTGAGGGTCACAGTTTATTGCGCAACTTAAGAACAAACTCCTGATGATCTTAAAGCTTATGCCATGCTTCTCCAACTGCATAGCATCCTCATTCAGACGGTCAAATGGAGCAGGCAAACAGTTTCTTGAGCAGTATCTTTGGTATTACGCCACAACTGTGCAGGACACCTGGGAAGATGATCTTCCACTGACTCAAATTTGTGTATAATTATGGTAATCATGCTTCTACTGGTTTTTCACTGTACGAGGCCACGCTGGAGTACAACCACTAGTTTATGTTGAGCCATGTATTTTGCTGGAGGTTCCAGTTGTGGTAGATTATGTGAAGCACATTCAGAGCACCCAGTCCTTGGTTCAAAAGCACCTGACCAAGGCCATCAGTGACTACAAATGTTTTTCAGACTGAAAACTTCTTCTGAACTACGAAAATACATTGGGTCCTCCATCATGTTGAACACGTGCCACCTGAAGATGCAGGTGCCCTGCCAAAAATTTGCAAGAAAATTCTTTGGCCCCATGTGGTGGAAGCATATTTGGGCAATAATCTTTTTAGTTGATGTTCTTGCCCTATTGAAAACAGAATTACATTTTTCACATGTCGCAGTTGCCTCCATTTAGGGGGAAGATCTTGGTGGAGCCCGAGACTAATTTTTTTTAGTACTAGATGGTCCCAAGAGCCCGAGACTATTGTGGTTAAAAAATCAGAAGAGGCTGAGGTCAAGGAAATCTTGACTTCCCTTAAATCTCACCATTTAGTCCAATATATTGTGGACTGTAAGGGGTCCCACATATAAGAACAGTTAGATCAGCTCCTTGGACTGTGCCAATTGTGGTGAATTAATGAATTATTTTCACGCTTCACACCCTGATGCTCCCAATCCTCTCCTGTAGGTCGCCACACTCTTAGCTATTAAGTTGCTGACAGCCCATAAGCACGTCATACTCACCCAAGTCCCCAGTAGTGGTGCTCCCCCTGTTAAAAGAGGAAAAATAAAAGAAGTTTGTGGATCGCTTTCTGTGCATCAACTGCACGGAGTTCCCATTCCACACCAAAAAAGGGTAAAGAAGGCGGCCGTCCCCCTTTTAAACCAAGACGATTTGAATCATGTGTTGGATGAGAGGTGGGTGAAGGCTTAACCCCTCAAAATTTCCCCATTTCCACCTTTCTTTACCATTCAAGAGTTTCAGCAGATCAGGGGTAGTGCGTGGAGGTGGTGGAAGCGAGAAGACGCTGCCAGAGGGAAAGTGGTGGGCATCTATCCCTTGAGATGAATTCACTTTATGCTGAGGAGGCGGAATTATTAAATAAATTGAGGGGTGGTAGAATTGAGAAATTTGCGGTACAATTGGGTTTAAACCCACCATGGTGCTTCCCTCACGCCTGTAGAGAGGTTTCCAACTACAGTGGGTTCAAGGGCAAAAAATACATTAGATAGCCAATGGAATTATCCCTATGTGGCTTGGCCATGGGCACAACCAGTTACCCACCAAACAAAGCATAATCAAACTGTCAAGCGAAAATATGGTGGGAGGAAAGATTAATGGCAAAATTTGAGCGAGAGTCAGCTGGCCAGCAGAAGCTCATTTGGCATCAACTTAGTGAAATCTCAATTTTATGGAATTGATTGGGTTTGTGGTACCCCTTGGTTCATGCAACTCCATCTATTCCCTAAGCCCTCTAGTACTTTTGACAACATTCCCTCACTGGTTTGATTGTTAGTCAATTCTCAAAATATTTGTTTAATAAAGAAATTCCCTTTCCTACCCAATTTCCAGTTACAAATTTTTACCACTTTTTGCCACTGCTACTACCAAGTACCATGTTCCTAGTGTTGCAAACTGACTGTGCCTTAGTGGTCATTATCATGATGTTGTTGACTTCCCTCCTCAGATGGGCTTATTGAGTTAGTAGCCTTTGGGGAAGTCCCCCTTTTGGACTCCCTAAGGCGTCAAGATATACCTTTGCTATTGGAGATTATTTTCCCCCGGTAAGTGAGGTTCTGTGACCTCATCACATGCACAACAACCCATGGAACCCCAGCACATTCAGGGCCCTACGTGGGTCCCAAGAAGTTAACCACAGTGGAATCCGCTACCACTGTGGCGGCCACATTTTGTTATTGATAGGAATGATGGTGTTATTGGTCTTTTAGTCGTCACCCCATAATCACTTCTCTCCACGCAATTCTCAGGTCAATTGAATGCTATGCCCCTGGCATTATGGGTTTCTTTCTGAGTGTTCATGCACCCCAACTGTCAGGCTAGTCTTAATATTAATAACCACTTCCATTACTGAATAATTTTCTATAAAATGACTATAGAAAAGCTGGACTAACTTATTTTGTGATTTGCAGTTACTTTTAGTGGTTGGGGTTTATAATCAATGGCGCCATCAACTTCATCAAACTCAAAATTATATTATGTTTAATTCCTATGTTTATAGAGCCATTTTTATTATTACTCTCCTCATGTTATAACTTCCTAATAAACTAAATGGCATGAGACAATCTTCCATACAGTTTGTTATTAATAATCACTAAATAAAAGGATATTGTTTAGGTTAATGCTATAGTCATAACTCAGCTTATATAAATCTGAAGAAAAAGAAAGATATAGTGCTAGAAGAATCATTTTTAATAAGTTTACAAATATTTTCCTTTAATCAAAAAACGCATTCCTAGATCTTTTGCTATGTGTAAAACAAATGTGATTAGCAGTTGGTTAAAAAATCATTCTATGCAACCTTTGTCTACATAGTTCAAACGTGAATTTTTTAGATTCCAAAAAATAAGGGTATGTTAAATTATTATCATTATGAGGAAGGCACTGAGTTCTATCAAGGGTGGATCTGGTTTCAATCAGGATCTTTGCCAATAGAATTGATTAAGATCTACTGAAATCTTATATTACGGGCCATCAAAAGAATGAATTCATAGATACAAATCTAGAGATATGAATGAAAAGATTATGATCACTCATGGCGTTTGTTTTACAAGGCAGTGTTGACCTTTAATTGGTTTATCTAGTTAGCAAGTGAATACATTCCTTTTGGTCCTCATCATCATGAAGAAGACTCAAACCTCAATAAAAGTGAATTTATTGTTATAAATGATCAGATGTCTATGAAGCAGAAATGCTAGTTCATTTATTTTTATGGCAATTCTAACACACATCATACACCAAAAAGTGACTGCTGCACAAAAGAAAAATATCTGTAAAATATAATCCCTACATGCCTTCCCTCCAATATAATCAATAATAATAGTCAACAAATTTAATTAATGTTCAAAATAGTTTTTTAAGATAATGAAGATATGATATTTTTTTGACTTTGTTTCACCCAAAGGTTATATGTGCAAATTGATAGGTTACCCAATGGCTTATTGAAGTTCCATTAATGTTACACTTATGCCAATTATGTTCATTGGGATTAAAACCACCTTTGTCAAAGTTTGGCTGCAATAATGTTAACGCCTTAACAGGAAAAATCTCCTTATTTAATCAAGGTCATAACCTGATATTGACATTGTATCATGCGTCAAATCAAATGTAAAAGCGGTCTCTGACTTAATAAAAGCCAATTATATGACTTATTAATAAGTTGCTAAGAATATAGATGCTTTAATAAAGATCCTCAAGGATGATGTAGTAGAAAAACGCAGGATTATCCCTTATAAAGATCAGGCGACTAAGTGTTAATAAATGCTCAGCATATTTCATCAGAATAAAGTAAAGATAATAAGGGGCTAAATGGATAAGCTTATATATTCTTATCAAAAAAGTTGTCATGACTCATAATAATTAATTCTTCTCTTTGTTTAAGACTTTAATCAAATTTGAATATATGTTTCTTTTTTTTTTTTAGTACTAGATGGTCCTTGAATATATGTTTCTCACTTCATATAATGGTACCTTTCAGCTGCATAAGAGCCTTACTTAGAAGATGGTAAAATTTTCTTGTGAGGTAGAAGAAATGGTGGCTTTAAGACGAATTAAACAGGTGTATACTATATAGTTGCATGATAAAGATTTGATGCCACTAAAAATATATGGGTATAAGCATGGGATTGTACTAATACTCAAACTTCTAAAATCATGTCACACATAAAGTGCTTAAAGCTGCAATCTTGTTATAATAACTTCCTTTGTGGCTATATAACATTCACCATACCATAAAAACCACTCCATGTAACACATCAAGGAGGAGTGACTCCAGAGAAGGAGCAGAAAGTAGTGCCAGGTATAATGACATATATCAGTTCTATTCATCCAAAAATTAATTGATTATTCCAGGATGATAAAACAGCCAAAAACCAATTTTAATTAGAAGTTAAGGTTTAGGACTCATTAAATATTAATTGAGCCTAACTGCTTCTATTCCTACCCAATTTGATCCTCCCACTCAGGAAAGTAATCTAATTATCATTGAACAAGAAATTAACTTTCTGAATGTTCATTGGTATTCAGAATTTGGTCTTTTGTATATCACTAATTTTAATTTAGCCAAGTATACCAGATTTAAAATAACTGCTGATCATCTTCTATGAGAAATATTGGCATTAAGATCATATTTTTTAAGAATCAAACTTCAAAAAAATCTATTTAAAGGCATGGCTTCACTAGTTAGATTAAGATTTTAGACTCTATACCTAATAAATGATATACCTTGTGTCCAGGATAAATACATCCTGCTCGTTACTAAACTCCCCAACATATTTTTAGATAATAAAAAACATTTTAAATATAAAGACATCTAAATTCTACATTGTCATATATTACTTTTATAGCTAAGGCTTAATCACATATTGTCAAATTGGCCTAAGGTATTATGATCTAGAGATCCTTTCTCTGGACACTTCAACCTAAGAAAGCTACTTTAAATTTTAAATAATAAGAAGAAAAAATCTATTCATGAATTAGTAGCATCAAAAGTTAGTGTGATATTTGAGCTCCTTTACTGGCTGGCCAAAATGAAGCTTAATACAGAAGACCTTATGGTACAACTGTGGAAACTTTGACAAATTTTTCAATAAACAGTATCTAAAACATGATTATTTCCCTCTTACAGAACTATGATTATCACTTAATGTATAAGTACACTACAACGAGATAATTATAGTTAAGGCCACAGCTCTGGAGTTTTGAAAAACTTGTAACTTGATTTACTAAACTTAATCATAAAGCTATGAGAATTTGGACAACATATAGCCTACTATATGGATACGTTTTATAGTGTACCTACATTGAGTCAGTCTATTCAGTCTGGAACCCTAGATGTATCTACTACCATGAAAGACCTTTCACCAATACCTTTTTTTAATAATAATGCCTTGGGACCTAAGCATAAAACTAAGACTGACCTACTATTCTGAATGAGTTACAACTAGAACAAACCAGAATACAAATGGTATGACATCACAGGTTCTATATAATTTGTAAAGAAAAAGTGAGCTTATGATCCAGTAATTCCAAAAACTGAAAAAGGGCTGTTAATGCTCATCACAAACTACTTAGATTCAAAAAATTGGAAAGCCAAGATTAATCTAAAAAATGGGAAAAGTAAAAGAATAGACCAACAGCAGAACCTGTTGCAGGGATGTTGTCTTACAAATTTAACTAATAATAAAAGGAGTGTTCATTGGGCCAAATAATTCTAATGTAAGAGCCAAGGATTAACCTAATACATGATCTTAGTAAAACTTTTATAATCTAAGTATGCAAGGATGAATTATTTGACACTTGTTTATATTAAAGCTATATATCTTTCCCAAAGTATTTTACAGAATGGTTTCAGCTTAGAAGAGATTATGGCAGGACAGGTGGGGAAAGCACATGGACAGAGTGGTAGGGCCAAATCTAACTTAATTAATTGAGTTTGAGACGCCTGAGCTATCTAAGACGGGTTTTCACCAACAAGAAAGATGAAAAGTTTAAATCTGTTTTCCAAATTAAATTTCTTCAATTAACTTGTTTGAAATTTGAGCTAGATTACACACCTTAGGAGGACTCAAACCTCTTTACAAAAAGATACCGCATTTTATGAGAAGACAACTTTGAGGATGACTTTGCCCTCTGGTTTCTACTGCCTCCTTTCACAACTACTTAATCATTACAAGCAGCTCCTTGGTATTAGAAATGACTGAAAGTGGAGTAATCATAGCTAATAGGGTGTGAACCACCTCTAATTCACTAAATGAGTTAAATTGCCTTTGTTAATTAAGCGAAAGCAGCCTTCTTAGGATCAAAATTGTTCTTTAGGATATTTCTTTTTCTCCAGGAATAAGGGCTGATCTCTAGGAATTACATTATCATTCTCTAATAAACAAGAGGTAATACCACTGAGAATCTGTGCAAGCGCGAAATTCTTGTGCTCTTTAGGCAGCTCATTAACAATATGGGTGCAATCTTCTGGGGGTTATGGGGAGATTCAAGGTGAGATTTTTGGAAAGCCTATACCAGCTCCTTGCAGTTGGTGCTATACTTAGCTCTCACCCAGCTATTCTCATATGAAGTTAAACCCTTTCCAGTAACCAAATACCTAACTGAGAGGCATATTTTTTCAAATCCAGGATTGATTCAACCTTAGCCTCCTTAGAGTCTTCTGCCAATACTGGCTCAAGGGTGGAATGATTATCACCATTCAAAAAGTGAAAGCTGGAAAGCATGGAAAACGTTATTTTGCTTCTAATGGAGAGGTAGCGTCAATTAGAAAGACTATTTTAAAAAATCTTTCTCCACCACATGAAGACTTAAACACTTATTTTCAAATTTACTACAGGGAAATCTCATCCTAAATGACCCGTTTATAAAATGACCAAAAAGTTTTCCTTAAACTCAGGGGGAAGCCATTTGCAATCCATAAACTTCTTTTAGTCATTAATGACCTTTGATAAATGTTAGAAAGAAAGGTTTTAAGTATTGCAGACCTTTAGCAGACGGGCCTCAGTAGCAGAAACTTCCAAGAAAAGACAAAGGCCAATATAAAAGGAGGGAGTATACCCTAGAGTTATTTCATATAGAGAGAAGCCAGTGGATAAATGATTCGCGTTGTTATAAGTGAACTGCATTAAGGGTAGACCAGAAGACCAAGAGTTATGGGCAGCGGAGGTGTAGCAGCAAGGATATGCTCCAGGATCTGGTTGACCCTTTATGTCTGCCCATCAGACTTTGGATGGTATGAAGTAAATCACCTAGGCTTTATCTTATAGATAACTAAGATCATTCCAGAATTGGTCGGTGAATTAGTGACCATGATCACCCACTACTTCTAGTGGTAACCCAAACGTAGTAAATACATGGAAAACGAATAGTTTAGGTATTTCTTCTTGAAAACTCCAACTTCCAGGGAATTAATAATGAAAAATTAGTTAAACGATCCATTCAGCTATTAGTGTGTCAGACCCATTGAAAGGATGAAGTTTCACAATAAAATCAACAGATAAGGAGGTCCAATGCCCTTCCGCCTGTTTAATATTGTAGCAATCCGTTTTTCACTAATCTTTTATAATTTTTCATGGATGCAATTAACATAATTTACTATTTATGTGGGTATATCGTTTGAAAACCAGATCAATTAAAATGACCTTTTTAATAGTTCAACATATTTTATAGCTCCTGATAACCACCGCTGAGGGGCTATATTCTCTCTAGTGACTTTATTGCAAAGCAAGGGAGGTGCCCAAAACTATGTTTCTAAAATAGAATCACATCCATCAGAGTATAGTGGGGTTTTTATGAGGCAAGGCTGCCAGTTGTTTAAATAATTACACACTTCTAAGCAAACGGTATGGGCTGCCATCAAAAGGAAAATAATGGTACCTCTGAAGCTCATTCCTCAATAAAGACCACAAGAGGGGCAATGGATAAGATCTGAGAAGGTGGAATGATCATGTTCAGTTATTAGTACTCCTCATTGGTAGGGCTTAAAAAGGGGTTGCAACTCAACATGTTTGGAAGGACACTCAGAGCCCCTTTAGCAAACTCATAACTAAAGTAAAAGCTTCAAAGATCACGATATATTTTGACTTTTTGATGAGCAAATTTCTGAAGATTCCTAAAATACATGAGGACTGTTGGTCCGTTTTGACAACAACTTTATGTAACACCCCATTGAAAAGAAACCGCCAATGTGTGAGTAACCATACCACTTCTACAAGCTCCTTATCAGGGTTTGTCTATGTTTATTCAGAAAAGAAGAACTTTCAATAGAAGTAAGCGACAGGGTGCTCTACTCCTTATGTCCTGGAGTAACATAGCCCTATGGGTTCCACAACTGCATCACACGCCTCAATAAAGGGCTTAAATGAGTTGAAATGCTGGAGAATGGGGCAAAAATACTTCTGTGATAGTATCAGGATCTTGTTGATTGGCTTACATCATTTAAATCTTGTTTCCTATTAGGGGGTGGATGGGTGCCACAAACTGAGATACCGTGAGAAAACATATCTGAAAAAGATAACAATGACCAAGAAGCTGCAACGTTGTTTTTGCGTTTTGGAATGACCACTATATATTTTCCTCGTGTTTGCAAGGATGTATTGCATACCTAACTTTTAGAATTAAGTTACTCAGGAAAGTGACTTCCTATATAGAGTTCACATTTTGAGGGCTTAGAGTAAAAATCCGCTTTTTAAAGGTCAGACATCACAGTTTTGATCTCCTTTCACATAATGCTCACTATTAGTGAATGTACCAGGATGTTGTCAATATATGCCACAGTGAGGGTAAAATGAAGATCTCCTGGGACGTCGTCACTTAATATCAGAAAGTTTCAGGTGCATCTCTGAGACCAAAGGGCATTATTTTGAACTGAATATACCCCCATTTGTAAGGATCTCCATGAGACACTTCTAACCTTCCACTACCCTTATTTGATAGAACTCATTTACAAGGTCAAGTTTAAAACACCCAGGACTCTGTGATCGTTTAACTAATTGTAATCTCCAAGGGCAAAGTATAGGGGTCTTGCACTATAATGCTGTTCAGATGTCTATAGTCTACACAAGGATGTAAAGTTCCATCCTTTTTATGTGCAAAATTATAGGAGACGCAACTAGTTAGAAGGTTTGTAATATATATTCCTTTGGATATTGTTTTATAACCAAACCTCCAAGGGCTTATTTTTTCAGTATATGATACTTTGGGCAATTTTGTTTATAAAAACCCAGCCTTATTTAAAGAAAAATCATACTCAGAGTGAGGCAAGAGACGATTGGCTTTTTCATGTTAAAGGTGTCTTTATAAAGCAGCAACCTTGAAAGAAAATTGATGGTAGCTCAGTGAGGGAGGGTTTTTCTGCAATGGCCCCATGTGCTCTTACTAAGATATAGTATCAAAAATAAACTCGTCACATAGTCTGTGCTTTTAAAGAACAAGAATTTAGACTCAAAGTTTATATTACCAGTTGATAAATTCAAAAATTTCCCCAAGGATAAGTGGTAATAGCAAATTTGACACCACGGTGTAAAGGTTACAAACGAAGAACTTATGCATAGAAACTGGAATAGGACTTCTCACTTTGTAATATGACAATGGAGCTGAAAACCAACTAATTAAGATTAACCTATTTTAAGATTAAAATTTAGTTTATGTGCTAATTTTAAACTCATGAAATCTCCAGACGCTCCTGTAGCCATGAGAAAATCAATATACACCTTGTGGGGTCCCAGCGAATTTCCATTAGTCATGAAATCAGGCATGATCATGTCTATTTGCAACTTTACGGGACATAACTGGGTGGGATGAGTAATTAAGGAATATCAACTGGGCTAGTTTTGTAAAAAAGAACATTTTGTTGGCTTGATGGGTTACATCTCTATCTGACTGTTGTATTGTGGACAAAAAACCAAAGTGTTCAAATACACTCATTTCCTTTGCCTTTGGCTCAACAGATAAAATTTGGTCACCAGAAACAAGTGGCTGCCTGTGGTATTAGATAAGGAAAAATATTGGATGAAAAAAGCCAATGCTAGTGATCTTTCCAAGATTTGTATCCTGAATAGGACTAGACAAACTGAAAAAATTGAAGTTTGAATCTGAAGTTTGCGTTAGTATTTTTTTGGGTTTTACTGTAATCTACAGCCAAGGCGCGGAAGCTTTTATTATAAGATAGAAGGTGGCTGTTGGCGTTTGTGTTAAAGAACAGGCTGAATTACTCAGCTTGAACGAATATAAGCTCACCTGTAATCCATCAACTTTGAGCCTCACAAAATAAATAATTTGCCACAAATTAGCCCTTGTCCTTAAGCAGGCAAGGTCTATGAAGAAGATTTAAGAATCATCATGAGATGAGACTCCATCTTGAAATTAGAGGCAACATCCAGACGCCCTCACACAATGAAAAATAATGATCTTGAAGACAATCAAAGGAAGTAACTGCAGCTCGCCCCATACTAGATGAGAAGTGAAGATCCTGAGCAAAAGAGGACTCAAGCGCCCCATCCTTCACAAGACACCTAGCACTTGAAAATATTGAAAACATTAACAACAAAAGACAATTGTGTTTTACCTAATTAATTTATATTTAATGTTACCTCTTCACATATTTATAATAATTAGCATCATAACCCAGGGTAGTGCAAATGTACTGGCCCTGAAGAAGCGAAAGTTTTATGCCATCACCTCTTATGAGCCATTCCAATCAGTCAAGCAATCCCAAAGACAACTCACATCATCCATTTCTATTGCTAAAGGCACCCACTTTTTTAATATTCAGTTTTTCCTTGGTGATAACCTGAAAGCGACCACCAATAGACCAAAAAGATTTATTAAGGGTTTAAATTTCATCTTATTTGATTAATACATTGCACCACCAAATTAAAAAGAAGGTGGAGAAGGCTAAGATTAAAGGTTGGTCCATTAAGTCATGGAGCCTTCCAATAGATCCTAGACTGGACTGCCATTCTGAATGAGTTACAAACCCAAAAGACAGCTATTATACTATTTGTACAACAAGCCACATCAGTTTATATGAGTTTGGGGGATAAGGTGACAGTATGGGAAAGTCATACCAAAACCAGAAAACATATCTACTAATGACCCTACAAATAAACTTAAAGTCAAAAACAGTTAATTCAAGGTTTATAACCAATGGGAAAAGTAAAAGACAGGACCAACAACAGAACCTGTTGGTGGATACTGCCATAAAAATTCACCTCTGAATAGAAGAGTGTGAATTTGGATAACCAATTCCCAATGTAATGAGATACATATATTGACACATTACATGATTTAAATAAAGATTCAGATCCAAGTACTTGAAGACAGATTATCTGTTACTCGTTTAGATTGTTATTAAAAATATTTACACAAAAAACCTTATAAACTAGTTGTCATGGCAGAAAGATGAGCTGTTAGGTTGTACTGGTGGGGTCGCCTATGAGCAGGGATGGTAGGGTCAGTTCCATTATAAATAAAATGAATTTGAGATGCAGAACCATCTAGAGATTGTCTTGCCACACCAACAAGAAAGTTTTAAGCTTGGTTGTGTAACTAAAATTGATTATTCTTCAATTGACTCATCTGTATCTAAAAATGGTATACTCACCTTAGGAGAATTTGAACATCTTTTAATAAGAATACAGCATTTTATGAGAAGACAACTTGGGTGTTGAAGCTGCCCTCTGGATTCCAATACTTCCTTGAAAAACTACTTTATTCTTACCACAATATTTGGTAATAGAAACGACTATCAGGGGAGAAATCTTAAGAGTTCAGGTTGTGACACACCGTTCATTCACTTTATAGGTTATATTGCCCTTATTGTTGAAGGACGGTAGCTTTCATAGGCCCTTTTTTGTTCTATAGGGAGATTTTTTCATGTTAATACATAAGGGCTGATCCTAGGTCTTAATTTGAGGTGGGCATGATAGCTAATTGATACTCCATTTTTTATTGATGCAGTAATTACCACTCTGGAGAAGTTATGATAGTTATTAAGAGGTTGTGTGAAAGCAAGGATTTTCTCAGAACTTATCAAAAATATATAGTGGACTTTTAGGACGCTGCCCCATCTTTTATATATCATAATCATGAGGCCCTTATGGATAACTTACAACTTACAATGGTTGCCTCCATCAGGTTTCTCATTATTATGATTGAATACCTGGGTTACTAAACGCACAGTTATCTTTAAAAAGCCATAAATTGTTAAAGACTCACGGTAAAATCCAATAAGTTGCAACTAAAACATATAATTAACTGAAATTTTAATTAAACTACTTTGCAAAGAATTTCTGCGCCTCAAAATTACAATCCAAGGATTGCAGAACCTTTACAATTTTTGACATCAATCTTTAGAGACATTCCTCCAGTCTTAAGATTCTTCTGGATCCTATAACCAACAAGACCTCATAACCCTTTATCATCACTTCGCTTACATCACTTAACTGGGGTGGTCAATTTGTTAATCAGGGTTGTTTGGTACACAGATTAAATATCAAACGTAATTCCAAAGCAACAAAGGTTTTACTGAAATCCTTAATAAGTAATCCTTCTCCTGCTACACAATGTAGAAAGACTTTCTGGTTGTAAATGTTGATTGACCACTTGACAATGTCTTCTTGGACACACTTTTGCCTCCTTAGCATAAACTTGGCACTTAGTTCCTCTAAACAAGACACATGGTAAACCTTGACCAAACTCCCTTGGCGCTATTAAAAATAAAGTGTCCTCTATATGAGTTATCACTTAAGCAGATACCAGACTGGCTACTGATCTTCTGCTCAATTATGATCCCAGACTAATTACTGGAGATTTACTCTCTTAAACCAAAAGTTGCAACAACAGGATAAACTTAAAAACTGTGATATATGACTTCATATATAAAAATAAAAGCAAAGAATTTTTATACAGATTGACTACAAGTATCCTTAATGAAAATAAGGGGAATGTGGTATTGGAGATTTTATAAGTTTGTTGGAACTTCCAATAATACGCCTTTTAGCTTTTGTTTAGTCGTGGCATCCAATTGGTAAAGTTCATATATACATAAGCTCTGTCTCATATTGGACATCTTTGAACCAGGAAGTTGGTTCTATCCTCATGTAATCTCCACATCTGGATTAGAGGTGTTAGTACTTCTTTGGGCTGATTAATTGTTAATCCAGTCTTTATCTTGTGTTTAGGGCTCAGGTGGTGGCACCATTTCAAAGAATCTATATTCATGGTTTCAAACCTTAACAAAAATTGGTCGTTCTCCTGATTTTGTAATATTTACATCAATCTTTTAGTCATGGAAACTAGTTTTGGTGGGGCATTGGTACTTCTTCTGTCATCATTGACATCAGCTGTAATCTCTCTATTTTTTGGTGTTTGCAAATCATTTTGCCCCATTAAGTTTAAAAGGGGCTTGAATCTTATGGTCATTATTGTCATCAAGTATATGATGATATTGTGCATTGTCTGTCAATTTTTTGGTTACCACCAACCTGACCTATTAGAAATTAATTGGGTAGTTGATGTCTATAAAAGTAGGTTATAACTCTTTTTGTGATGCTCACTGTTTAATGTTTTTAGGGCTGTTGGTAGTTAAAAGGGTCCTTACTGAGGGAGAATGATTAATTTATATGTGGGTTTATCTATGAGCCTTTTGTTCACATAATTCCCTGATTCTTATGGTGGTTTACACTTCAATACCTGATAATGATATAAAAATGTAAAGAAAACTTAAGTGCAAACAGAGGTACATCTACTAAAGTCCGGCTTCATGCCAGTTATAAAGGATGGTATATAATATCAAAGAAAAGAATGATCTCTTAGCTCTAACCTTAGATTTATTAGCTTTAAGGTTGATAACATGAGGCTCTTCACGTAGTCTTCAAATATAAACTGGTCAACCAGGAGAAAAGTACCAAGACTTTTGTTAAAAAGGTTGATAGACTAAACATAAAGCTTTATAATCAGTTTGAAGACTAACAAAAAAAGTTTTTTTTGAATACAAAGAACAATCAGGATGCTTCCAATGTCACTTTCAACACTGGAGAGAACTACAAAGTGATATAGATCTAATTACCCAAGTTGAAAGTCAAACTTTCTTAGTCTATGCAGAAGCAGGTTATCCAAGCATAGTTAAATTAGCATCTTCTAAGGAAAAAATCTTTTTCCAAAATTACAAACGTCTTTGTTAACTATAGGACTCAGCCCAATGAAGTGACAATCCATACGTTTTTGCTTGTGAGGCAACAAAACCAAAAATTATCAAAAAGATGCCACGGTAGTGAGCCTAAGCTGGCACATTGGAAGGGGAATGTGGTTCAGGGAAGCACTTGTCTGGAGCAGTGTGCTTCAGATACATTGTTAGTGCAGGAAATATTTGGAGAAGGGCATTGAAAAGAAGGATTAGTTGAAAAGGATTTAGTTAAACTCATCCATGATGCATGTAATGTGGATAATTTTGGTATTGGGAGAGTTTATCTTTGGCACAGGCTAATAATTTAGAAATCAGAAAAAAATTTCAGTGGGTGGCGAGAGATTTTAATGATAGGGAAAACAATGATGCCAAGTTGCGCCATGAATAGCGTGATTACCAACAAATGACATTTCATTGATTTATAATTGCTATCTTGAGAAAGATGGCAGGAATTTTAGTAAGAGGGAGAGTTGAGCACAATGGATCCATAATACACTGAAACCTTGTCAAAGAAGGACGATTTTGGGGGTGGCTGATGCTTTAAATAACCAGCTTATAAAGGCTTTAATTAATCAGAAGCCTTTCTGGAAGGTGGAAATGGCTTTTTAGTGAAGTTTGAATGGCTTTTGAAGAAAGTAAGCCAGTAAGCATTAGGTCAAAAATTATAAGAAATAATTTTGCCATTTACCCATTCAATTAAATTAAATAATTTTGAGTCAGGAAAAAAACAGGCATGCTGTGATTATTGTTTAGATAGGTGATTTGTGTTGGCGAATTGCATCTAAGAAAATTTGGAGGGTACGTGAGTAAAAGTGAATTGCTTAGGAAAAAACACCAAGGTGGAATTTTATTAGCGTTTACTAAAATCCTTATCTACATAATTAAGATGTAGTAGGTTTGTTGTTCCCTAAACAGAAAGATTTTTTAGGTATTGGAATAAGAGGTGGGGTGATCATTTGAGGAGGGGGAAATGTGGAGCCCACAGCCTTAGATTGGAAAACTTTTTCAAGTGCTCCAACTCAAAGAAAGGAGGACAAATGGTGTTCCCACATTCCTCTCAGGCCCAGAAGGGGTGTAAGGGCAGAGAAGATAGCGGTACAGGGAGAAATACAAGGAGAATGTCATTGGCAAGTGGGAAGAATAAAGCAAAAATTTAAGTTCTGGCAAGATGGCTGGCTCCAAACAGGACCACAAAACGTAGGATAGAGTTGGACCCATAAAAATTTAATTTTTGAGAAGCACTCATTGGAGCACGTTAATAAAGATAGGTGGGAAAATTTACTAAACTGGAACACAAGGGTCACATCTGCTGGCAACCAAATGCACATGGTGAGGCTAGGGTGCTTCTGTGAATTAAGGGCACAGTTACTGAAACACCAATGTTGGATTTGCATGGGAAGCCCAAGTCAAAGTAACCCTTATAAGGGCGTTAGTCTATAGACTGTCAGGAAAGTGCAACACCCGGGCTTTTAAATAATGGCCTGGACCTGTATGGAAGATGCTTTTAAGTAACCCAAAATCTAAAAGTGCATATTTCTCTGAAGGAGCACCAGTGTCTATGTGGCACTATCTGGGTTTCACAAGGAGGAGGCAAGTTTTGAAGTGGCATAAAAGTATTTACAAATTATGGGTTGACTAAGCCAGCCTATGCACGCTTTTGCTGCTGTAGAAAGATACTCATAAGTGGCACCCCACCACTACGTAGGAGCAGTGAGCATAAAACCCAAAGAGATAAAAATGGAGTGGCACAACAGTAAAGCATTTTTATAGAACAATAAATTGAGCTTGACAGATAAAAATGTTCAAATATCACCAAAGTTACTAATTTCAAGGACTTAATAAAACAAAGAGTGGGAGATAGCAGTATTGCTTCATTCTTATATATTACTTAAGTGCTACAGAAGAAGCTATGTACCACCAGAAAATGTTATATCTGACCTTTCTGCGCTTTAATGCACAATAATATCATGGTCCCAAATTTCTATGACTTGTTAAACATGAGCATAGTTCAGATTTTATCAATGGAAAATTTTTGCAACGGCCAGACTTAAATTAGAGAAAAGCTTTCATGGACAAGCTTCTAAATTAGTTGTAATGCACGTCTTATTCTGTTATCAGAAATTATACTCAAAAGTTCTTCTATAGAATACTAAATGATTTTTTATAGAGTCCTTTGAAAATTTACAAAATTTATCTTTATATAGTAAAAAGACTTCAACTACCTTCTGGTGGAACTTCCTTAATAGGAAGAATTTATCATAAGATTATAAATTAACAATGTACGCCCTTGCTGAAGACATAGCCTAACTTTAAGCTTTTGATTCAGAGGTAAACGTTTCTCCACCACAAAAGAGATTATCAGGGCTTATTTAATTCAGCCTTCTTTTGACCTTTAAAATTGCAATATAATACTTATTAACACAAATAAACGGGATGCTGACCATAAAAAAGAATTATCTTGGTTACCCTTATTGTGTAAACCATAAGGCTGGTCTAGGTTAGTAAAAGCTGACATAGCTGATGAAAACATCATAAATAACTATTGAAATATATCATTTGACTTATATCTCTTCTAAAAACTCTTAAGATTGCATCGTTGAAGTTTGAGGCTCATCACCTATTAATTCAATCCTACCCAACTAAATTCTTTAACTAAAAAGATGATTAATTTACCATTGAGTAAGGCCAATAGTTTTGTAAATGTTCATTAGATTAAAATTGTTTTAAAAGCCCTCAGACCTGAATGTGGTTATGGATAGCTAAACCTTAAAACCCAATAAACATTGTATTTATAATGAATATATTTATTAAACTCTGTTTTAAAGTACTAGCCTATAGTTTTCTCCTAAAAGGCGTGACCACACTATGAAGATTAAAGTTTCAGTATCATTCCTGATAAAGTGGAAGATCAATTGTCCATGAAACATTTTATGCTGTTAATCACTAACATCCCTATATTTATAAGCATTAATTGATCTAACTAGTAAATGGATCATTTAAGCTTCAATGATATACTCATGATTAGCTAATAATAATTTTACTTTAATTTTAGCTCAAATATTAAGCTCTCATTTTGAATTTTTCTACATCAGTTTCAACTTAAAGTCAAATACAAAGATAATACCCAAAAAATGAAGCTACAGTTAAGTAGATAAAGGTTTTGTGAAAAAATTATCTATAATTTTGTCGTTCCATGCTAAAAAAGATAAAATTAACTGAAATGGAAATCATGCATTAAATATTCAAAAAGATGACTCTTCAACCCTCATCAATGATGTACCCAAGGCTAATGTAAAAAATAAGGGTTTTGAAATTTAAGAGTTTCTATCAAGAGTTTAGTTGTCTAAACAGTTTAATTAACCTAATGAAGGTTTGTATTTTGAAGTTATGAAACCAATATTAGTTAAGCACACTTATTGTCATCTTTTTGCTTCTAGATTAGCCAGTAAGGGTAAATAAGTTTTCTAAAAGTCATGGTTTTCCAAATTTACCTAGTATAACTTCTCAAAAAAGACTATATTAGTAAATATGTCTGAAGATCTTGCTATCTTATAGAGTGAAAACTTACTAAAAAGCATCATTAAGATCTTCACAATTTTAAAATTTCTTATTTTGTCTACTCTTTATAGCAAGCTCATAATTAACTTAGCAATTTTTTGATATAATGCCTTTTATCTTTGGCCCTTTGACTTTTTTCTTGAAGTAATGTATCTTTTCTTGACATGAAAGGTGTATCCTCACAAAAAATATCTATTTTACATTAGGTAGTGCATTTTTAGTATGGGAAGCTCAGGTTATTTAAACCTTGGTTAAGGGTAACATTTGATAATCGATTTTTTTTATCCAAAGATTTAAAATCAGGCATGCTACAAAGGCCCTACTTACAAGTACTTTACAGAAATATATATGAGATAGAGAGTTAATCATGTTCTTTTGGTTTTGAACCTTATATGTTGGCTATATAACTATTAAAAGATACCTCTATAGTAAAAATAATTATGTCACTAAATTAGAAAAAAAGTAAAAGTAAAATCTATACTATTTTATGTAGATTAGATAAGATTATATATAATAATTCAAGAAATTTAATCACTACTATATAATTATGAACCCAACCTGACTCAAGTGATTTCCCAATCCATCTTGTAAATACTGGGCTCAAGAAACTAGGAAAGTACACCGTCTTAAATTGTATATAAATGCAAAAATAAATGAATTATAGTGGTTAGCATCACCAAGCCTGAACATGGAAGGGAAGTACCCTCCTTTGTAACTGACCAAGTAGTAGGAATTCAACTTGAAAACATTAAGGGAATTGGATTTTAATAGTAAATAGCCTGATAAAAAAGACTGCAAAAATTGTTAATACGTTCAACTGGGGCACACTTTAAGGTGAACATATAGAAGTTGCAATCAGCGCAGGGTTAGTAAAAAGACTAGAATTGGGTGGGACAAAGCCATGAGATTATGAACCATGAATAATAATAAAAAATTTTATACACAGGATAACCTCCATTATTAGCAAGCCAACAATACAGGGTATGCCTCTTGATAGATACAATGGGACATAATTGTAAGAAGCTAAAGAAATTAATTTACCCAAAATCACTTTAAAAATTAATGCAAAAGTTGATAGCTGAGAGAAGCTTTAACTTTAAAGCCAAACTTAAAGATTATGAATTTTGTTTGACACTTTTCAATAAAAAAGATATAAACTATTGTCAGACAAATAGAAGTCTGATGTATCAAAAAGAGTAGTTTAGAGAGAATGATGAAAAAATTGGTTAAAAGGCCCTAGTCAATTCTTGGTGAAACCCTTCAAATTGGGGTAACACTTTTATTATTAAAAATAGGGCAAGTAATATTAGTCTGGGCAGTTAGATTGTGCCAACTGTGTGGCAAAATCAATGGAGCTATTCAAAGATCCCTCCCCATCTTACAACAAAGTTGGTTCAACTCACACAGCGGAGATTAGCCCCTTTTATAGGATTGGAGGGATCTTCACAATGTGCAAATATTTTCCTATCAAACGATTGGATAAAGTATATTAAAGCCCTACCTCACGGATCCAAACTATCTGTCATCACCCTCCCTTGGCCGTTTCATTAAGTAAGGCAAGTTTTATACGATCTGATAGGTCCACCACCCATATTACCAAATTCAGAATTACTAAACAATCCGAACTTTGAGCCTTGACACTTCATATACTAAGTATCAACTTATTAAGAGGGCTCATTTTTTAGTCCTAACACCGCAACTAATTTAAAACCTTATGGAATCTAAATTATTTGAAGATAAGTATTTGTCATTTTTTACTATAAGTAGTTTGGGAAAATCCCTGTATTTATTAATACAGCACTAAATAGTGCTACATCTCCTGCAGAGTTATTGTGGGAATTTTAGATACAAAACGCACCAGCAAGCAAAAAAGCCTAAATCCATTATCTATTGTTCTTAGTTTTGAAATAGAAAGACCTAAGATCAATACTCATTTTATGCCAGAAGAGCAAATATGTTTGTAATATAAAACTTAGTAATAACTGACGGTTAAGGCTTATAGTACCCATTATATGTTATTATTGAACAAAAGCGTCAGAAATTGATAGTTAGAAAATATATTATGAGATTAAAGAAACTTATTTTTCAAAAAAAATTATAAGGATTCTGATGCCTCTTTGCAGAAACCAAAAAACAATTAGTGCTTTTTTCTGATAGCACATGGTTTCAGGTTCCTTTACAAATACAATAGAGCATACCTAGAATCTCAGTAGGTTAGGAAATTACTAAAAATTTGAGAAATTACAGAGACTATAGCTATACAAAACATTGCTTGAAATAATTACTCTTTTTAACTGATTTAAACCTTTGTTATTATCAAATAGATTGAATTACCTTATTTTAAAGCATAGGTGGTATTAAAAGAAGACAGAGAATTAATCTTCGGACATCAGATTCAGGTAAGGCAAGAAAAAAATTAAAGAATTTGTATTAAATCTGAGTGGTATAAGGGCATAGATTCACAAAAGTGCTCACCTAATATGTTATGCCGTACATAGACAGGCAAGCTACACAAAAAATAAGAATATATTAACACATGAACCAGGTAGGTAGAATAAGTAGAAACAAACAAAAATTGGAAGTGTCTCTGAAGGAATTGACTAAGGAATAAGTATAATCTGCATCAAATGAGAAGAAAAGGGCTGCCCTTGTGGAGTAACCAGGAAAAAGGTACATCACTACAAAAATGAAAAGGCCTTCGGGGCATATGATGTGGCAAGGTAGAAAAAGGAACTAAGGGGAAATTTTGGGTTAATTAAAAAAGAAATTTAGCAGTATCTAGTTCAAGAGAGATAATCCTAGATAAATGCAGATCTGGGTCAACTAAAGAGATTGCTCCTTCCCAGACAATATATACTTTTTATTTATCTGAGGCAAGCCAACCAGGGGACGGACATTACCAAAATAGAGAAAGAATATATTGACATGAAACCTGAGCAGGGTCAACTCTGTTGTAGAAAGTTTTTTTTCACCTCCAGATCAGGACTCAGATTTTTCTGTTTACATCATGGGTAAGGTTTTCATGTTATTATACCTACTAACTGCTAATAGCTTCCTTCAGCTGGCAACCCAATTGATGTGTGAAGGGTGGGAATCAAACCTGCAACCTTCAGGTTGGTAGCCGTATGCCCTACCAACTCACCTTCCACCCCCACAGATTTATGTTTATACAGTAGCTTATGATTTTCTAGTAATATTTTCAACTTCATATTAAAGCATAGATCTGAAAACAATTTTTTGTCCTCAATTAGTTGTTTCATATTATCTTTAGTATTTGTAATGAATTTATATCTTTAAAAGTGTGCTTTCTTATTGTTTATACAATTATTGTTTATTGTTATATAAAAGCAGTGTTACTTTTCTTTATGCTTGATCTCACTTAAAGAAAATTTTATTAAGAAAAAAAGCGTTTTAATTTACCACTGCCATCTGGCACACCCATTTTTCAAAAAATTGTCAGCAGATCCACCACCGGCTGCTCCAATGTGGGGTAGCAGTGCTCCACCACCTAGCATTTTCCACCCTACGGATAAACATGTTTGCATGGGGTCAAATAGCCCACCATCTTCTTCAGGCTGTTTTGTCCCCCCATGGGACTTAGTGCTCCTCCTGGCATGCATCCATTCTTCTCACCCCCATCCTCTCGCCCTACCTTGTTCCAACATCTGATTTTGCCTAAGGGTCAACTATGGGCGTTTGCTCTCATATGCTGACAAGGCAATTATGGAAGTAGCCAAGCCTGCATTTACATTGGCTGGCTTTATCAATTTCCACCCATTTAAGGGCTATTTCAATGTTGGCTTCCAAATGGAGAAAGATGCTGCAGCAGCGGCTTCTACTCCCATAATTTACAAAAACACTCCTATACCTACCACTCAAACTTGCCTTCCTTCAGGCACCACATTGGTGTTGTCCTTTGCATCCTTCCCATCTCACCTACATCCCCATTTATTATATGATCAGTTAATGGTGGGGCTTCTGGCATATGGGACACAGCCCAACCTTGTCTTCGCTGTTCCTTCTGGAGCAGAGAGCCTTGCTGAACCTCGCACCACTGCCATTATAATCCCACACCACCCTGCCATAGCCCAACAAATACCCCCATGCTCATATTGCCGCGGTGCCTGAGCATTTCTTTTGGGCTCAGGTGGATAATGGTCACCAAATTTGTTCCCTCTGTTTCAGACTTGACCATTCTAAAAATCCTGCCACCAAGCCACATCCTCTGGTGTGGCCTCTGAGCTATATTCAGCGGATTCCAAATGAGGCATTTTATTGCCATCTCCCACTCAACGTTCTCATTTGATGGGCTAGAGTGAGAAATCGGCCTACACCAAACCCACCCAAGCTATCCCACCCAATTTCAACCACACTAATCAGAGCCAGGTCTGGACCACCATTCAAGCCCAAGCAGCCCATTCAACTTCTGCCCACCCAAGTTCTCAATCCACTATTCCTGTGAACCAAAATCCATGGGAATTATTAGCCAAGATTGATAAATCAGGTAATGTTATCACCAATGAGGTCTCCAGTGAGCCTCTCAGCCCATTATTTTGTGTTTGGGACAAATTTTAAAATTTTGATTTTGACAAACCTCCATCCCCTAAACGATTCACTTATAAACCCAATGCCATCCCCTACCAAAGCGACCACCAGCTCATCTTAGAGGCAGTGACCTCACCCCATTTTCTAAACCTACACAAAGCGGTGGCCCAATCAATTTCTCAACTTCACCAGGGGCTGAGCATAGTCAAATTCCCCATGATTTCCCAAAACAGCAAAGGATGAAATCACATAATTGCCCACTGAAACCATTAATGCAGTCATGCATGTGGCACAATTAGCAGATTTTGAACCATCTGCAAAAATCATCTGACAAAGTCTCATTAAATTTTCCCTACTTCCTGAAGGCCGCTTTCAAGCTGAATACCACATAGCAGAATTTGTTGAAGCTGTCTACCAAGCTGATCTTGAGGAAGGTAACCAAATTTTCATCCACCTACACCCCCACCACGCTAATGCCCCCACATCCTAGCTCTCCAAATTTGTTCATTTCTACAATGAACTCAGTGATGCTGACTAGCTGAATATATCTGTAGAAGCGCCGCCCAACCCCCTAAACCTCTGCCATGGTGGGTTAGCGGTATTCCGCTCCACGCCTGTTTGGAGTTTTATTTTTGTTTTTATTTTGGTCAGTTTTTGGTTTATGATCCGTTTTATTCTTTTGTTTGGGTTTTTTTGCTCATTGAGTATTGGTATTGTCCATCCCCTGGTCGGCATACCTCAAATAATAAAAACTGATTTTAGCCATTCTGTCTCATCTAGTACAGTGCATACTAGTCTGTAAGTGTTAGTAGTAATGAAAAGTGGCTCGCCTATAAAACAATTCAGTTAGATGTATATGCTCAAAATTTGTATCTTATATATTGATATAGTAAGTTTGATACCTTTTTAGCTATTTCAAGTTTTGTATTATATTGTGCAGTTACAAACATGCTTTTACTAGCTTTGATATTTATCTTGCAATAGTATTATGATATCCCTTTAGTTATAAAAACCATAAAACTTTAGCTATAAAAAGTTATAAGTAGATTTGAAGTAACCTTGAAATCAGTTAGATCCTAATGGAAGCCAATAACTTTAATAAGTTTAAATTAAACTAAATCTATTGGCTTGTTTGGTGGTTTCTGTTAGTGGAGCAATTTATATTTTAAAAATTAGAGTTTATATTGGATCAAAAACATAACTCCATCGAAGAAAAAGCCTTAAATTGCAGTATTATAAAGATGTAGATATTTCTTGAATACTTAGTGAGCATCGGCTAAGCATCACTTTTCGAAAATCAATTCAGCCTGAAATTTAGCTCCACTAAAGAGATTTATGAAAACTATTAGCAAATATGGCGGGAAACCCCGCAAAAGAACCCGCAGGCTATGCCAAACGAGCCAGCACCACCCCCAAACGAAGCAACCCTCGGTTACCCACCTCAGGGTCAACCAGAATCACCCGCTCTCAAGCAGCAGCCATGAAAGCAGGCACCACCCCCCAACCTGGAGCTACTCCAACTAGCGCCAGTTTACCTGATTGCACTTCTGCAACCTGCACGCCTAACAGCTCTGTGTGTGCTGCCTCCCACCAACCTGCTGGGCCCCTCCAACCAAGGAGGCCATCACCCACGCTGTTTTAATGGCGTCTGCTCAGTTGAATGCAACTCAGCCCATCCAGACATTCACCTCCCCATTGTGTCAGCTAATTCAGCCCCATCTATTATTGCTGACGCCATGTTTCTGGCTCTCCTCCATGAGGGGCGATACCCAGCTACCTGGCCCCCAAATCCTCAGATGTAAGGTTGGATTAGCCGCACATTCTGGTTCACTAAGCACCAAATTGGGACAATCTACTCTTCCCAATGAGGATTCAAATGGTTCGGATTTTGGAACTTCACACCAGTTCCAATCTCACCCGTCCCATTTAAACCCCATAATTGGCACTTCTCAAGTCGGCACTTTATCTCAATATGCTGAAAACGACCAATTCACTAATCAGCCAATGAGTTTTGCCCACAAAATCACAGCAAATACTCAGGCTGAATTTACCCAAATAGATTGGGATGGTGATGAAACATCTCCTCCTCCCAATTGGCTGGAGCAATTCCAATATGGATGGGACTCCCCAATTTAGTGAGGCCCAACAATCACCTGGCCCCCAAACCCTCGGATGTAAGGTTGGATTAGCCGCACATTCTGGTTCACTAAGCACCAAATTGGGACAATCTACTTTTCCCAATGGGGATTTAAATGGTTCAGATTTGGAACTTCACACCAGTTCCAATCTCACCCATCCCATTTAAACCCCATAATTGGCACTTCTCAAGTCGGCACTTTATCTCAATATGCTGAAAATGACCAATTCACCAATCAGCCAGTGAGTTTTGCCCACGAAATCACAGCAAATACTCGGGCTGAATTTACCCAAATAGATTGGGATGGTGATGAAACATCTCCCTCCTCCCAACTGGCTGAGCAATTCCAATCTGGATGGGCTCTCCAATTTAGTGAGGCCCAACAAGCCGCCCCTCAATTTAATATGACGCCAGCAACTGCTGTAACATTCCAGAAACAAGGGAACTCCGCAAACTTGTCCAAACCACCAGCTCACACTCAACCTGCAATTGCAGCCCAAAGCAAACACAAACGTACCAAAGGAGCCACTGGGGCGTGGCAAAAACCTCTGGCACCAACGCTACCCAAAGCTGATCCCCGTGAAGTGGCATTTATTGCTGATGTTAAGAAGAAATGGGCTGAAACTAGAGCACAAAAAGCTCTACCTCGCTCAACCCTCTCCCACGCAATTCGCCTTTATTATGGGCATAACCCTGTTGAATTCTATACAGAGGATTACTTCTCATACTTTGCAGCAATTGCGGAGACATTCCTAATTAACACCACCATCCATGAATCAGTGGAGGGCCACTACATTGATGTGGGCTTCACTGAAGCTGCCCTTGCTGACCATGCTGCCACCCTCCAGGTCATTATTCCACGCGGATCTCTTCGCATCTCCCGCACACGCTCTCACCTGGAGAAAATTTCATGGGTTACTTTTTCCAACCTACCAACGACTGTTGATCCTGAGTCTCTTAAACTGGCACTCCATCGTGGTTTAATGGAGTTTGGGTCTGTTCTTTCAGTGGACTTTAGCATCCCCTCTTACTATGCTCCCACTCAAAGAGCTCGCACTGCTAGGGCGTCGTTCATCCCCTCCCCCACTGTATCCCATAACATTGAGGTTATTCCTCGTGTGGCGGTAGTTGGGGCATGCCCTGAGATCTTTTTGTCGACCCTGATCAGGCGCGCCCCCGGTGTTCATGGTGTAACGCCCTTGGACACTTGTATAGTGGCTGCACAGCTCGAAAACAAGCCCTCTTAGCCACCACCCAGGGGCCTAAACCAGGCCAAAAACGATCCCACATGGCTGCAGCAGCAATTCCACAACCCACACAATGGGTTCCCGTTCAAGACCTGTCCCCTGAGGCCTTACGCCTAGCAGTTGAAACAGCTAACCCCACTATTGGTGTGGGATACCTTCGCGCTCATGCCCCCCTTCCAATGGGCACCCCTCCAATCTCCCAGAGTCAACTCCCTCTCTCACCAAGCGCAAGGCATCTCCCACAGGGTGCCCCTCGTCAGCCACCCCCACTCAGGGCTCCGCGGCACCCCCACCAACCTCCACCAGCGATTTATCGCATCAGCCCTCAGCTCCCAATGGAGCTATGCCCACCAGCATGGACTGGCAACTCGCGGCCTGCGGTAGAAGTGCCACCTCAAAGAGTCCTACCCCAACCCCACAGTCCATTTCGCGCGGATCCTTTGAAGTGTTGGAGGAAGTGAATATGGACTCAGACTCATCAAATGGGGACACCGCGGAGGTCACCATTGAGCACCCTCAGGTCCTTCCCCTGCAACGGAGCGGGGGCAGCATCCTAGGCTGGCTTACTGGGTCCTCCGCCCCCCCCACCCTCTCCTTCCCTCAGAACCCTCGACGCTCCTCACGGATTGCAGCTAATAGTCAAGCTAAAGGACTCAAAACTAGCCGCCTCACAGCAGCAGGTTTAAGCGCTGGCAACCCCCCAGGACATGGAGGGGAACAGCTATGAGTCCCCATGGCAGCACCCTGGCCCTGCAATCCATCAACGCAAATGGGTTGCGGGACTTTAAGCGGAGAGCCCGCCTCCTCCGAAACTTCAGGTCAGCACAAATTGACATCGCTGCTGTCCAGGAGCCCCATATCCTCCCCACGAACAATCTGCATGGAATGAACAGTTTGGAGGCAACTCCTTCTGGACAAACCATGCCGCCCTTATTGTTTTGAATCCCCAGGTTAAAACCCATTCTTTTTCACAATATCTAGGTGGCCGCCTCATACTGGCCAAACTCACCACTCCTGACTTCTCCTTCTTCGCTGCAAGCATCTACCTGCCTAATGCAGGTCAGGAGCAAAATCGGCTCTTGGAAGAGCTCCTCCAACTCAATCTCCCACGGAATACAGTCCTCTTAGGAGATTTCAACACAACCATAAGTCGCGTCCGTGACTCTTACCCCCTGCAGCAAAGGAACGCCCTGGATCAAGTCGCCTCCAGGATTTCCTTCGCCTGAGTGGCTTTATAGATGCGCTTCCACCCTCCGCGTCTGGCCTAGGTTGCATGACTAGGATCCAGTATGATGGAGGAGCTTTCCAGTCAGCGTCACGCATAGATATGGCACTGATTGGCCCCCTGCTAATTGGCCGCGTCTCCTCTCCCATCTCTCGTGACAACCATCTGAGTGATCACAGGTCACTCACCGTTGTCCTCACCACCACACTTAGACCGTCGCGTAGGTTCTGGCCTAGGGTTGCCCCAGCTCTTCTCAACAACCCCTTCACTAAGGAGAAGCTGTCTATGACCATCCGGGAGACTCTCACCTCCCCCACCCCACCTGCTTGACCACAAGGCTAGATGGGCGGTGACCAAGGAGGGCATCACCCGCGTTGCTTACAACTGTGCCAAAGCCCAGATGACTGCAGCTCGCGCCAGAGTCAAAAGGGCGGAAGCCAGAATCAGACATCTAGAGCGAAACTGCCAGCCTTCGCCCTCTCCCAGATGGTTGGAAGACTGGGAAGCGGCGCAGGAAGCACTCCGCTTGGAGCTCACACTTCAGGAAGAACGGGCAGCAAACTTTACAACATCTCGTTACTATGCTCAATGGGAACGCCCCACCCGCTTCTTCTTTCAGAAACAGAAAGCCCGGTCAACAGCGCAGGATATTACTGCACTGAAGATTGGCACTACAACCACTTCAGATAAGGAGGAAATCACGCAGGAACTACACCGCTTCTACTCCAGCCTCTTCCATGCCACCCAGGTGGACCCATCGGACATCCAAGACTTCCTGTGGCGGGCTCCAGAGCCGCCCATTGACCCACGGGCTGATGAGGCTCTACTGGCGCCTATTTCCATCCAGGAGGTGATGGAAACCCTTCTGAAATCCCCACGGCTTAAAGCCCCAGGCCCAGACGGAATACCCTTTGAGGTGTACCTTCTGAACCTGCAGTGATAGCCAGAACCCTCCGCGACCTCTTCGCTGCACTCTTGGTGAATGGCGAGGTCCTCCCCGACTCCAGAGGCTCAATCACGACCCTCATTCACAAGAAGTCAGACCGTGAGAACCTGGCGAACTGGCGCCCCATAGCGTTGATCAACACAGACCACAAGCTCTTCACGAAGCTTCTGGCCAACCGCATCACCAAATGGGTGTCACCTCGCCTCTCCCCATCCCAGTACGGTTTTATTCCGGGGAGGTCGTTATGGGACAACTATAATGACCTTCACGTGACTTTGACTGCTAACTCTCGTAAGGTGAATGGCTTTGTGGCTCTTCTGGATATGGAGAAAGCATATGATCGGGTAGCCTGAAGTATATTGATGCTTCCCTGGCCCGCTTCCATCTCCCACCCGCAGCTAGGCGCTGGATATCAGCGCTCTATGACCAGCTCCACACCAGAGTCCTGGCGCCAATGGGTTTTACAGTGGCAGTACCAGTTGGACAAGGTCTCCGGCAAGGGGACCCCCTGAGCCCTATCCTTTTTAACATCACCCTTGACCCCCTCTGGCCTCCTTACAGGACAAGCTAACAGGGATTCTGGTCCCAGGTAAAGCCCCCACACGCACCATGGCATTTGCAGATGACACTGCCATTGCATTTGGCTGCCCTGGGGATGTTGCCCTCGCTGCTGTGACCATTGAGAGGTACACCAAGGCGTCCAACGCCATGGTCAACACCTCCAAGACAACAGTTGTAGATGGCCAATGTGTTCCTCCTCTCCAAAGTCTGGTTCCTAGCGCACGTCTGCCCATTCACAGATGCCTTTTATACGCGGCTCAATGTACTCCTCCGCTGTTGGATCTGGGGCTCAAACCATCCACCAATGGCCCTCTCAACCATTGCCCGACCCTGCAATGAAGGGGCCTAGGGCTTCTGGACACGCGATCCCACGCCACCACAATCTTCCTGAAGTTCCTATGGCCGATTGTCTGCTGGGACGCGACCCCCATGCCCCAATGGGCGCCCGCCCTCCGCCAGTCAGTGTCAGCAGCTCTGGGTCTTCCTAGAGCATCTCTGACCTCATTAGGGGAGTGGCTCACAAACCACCCAGGCCATCGCCTAAAACCATCCTCATCCCCTACTGGAACCAGGCTCTCCTTGCCCTGAAACGAGTAGGCGCGCGGATCCACCATGCCTTCCCATACAGAAGGGAAGGCCCTGGCCTCAGCCCACGTCGCCATGCAATTGTGCACAATGGACAAGTTGTCACAACTCGCCTCAACCCCCAAGATCGTCCTCCCATCTGCCCAAGACTCCTTGAGCTCCTCCCTCCCTCCATGAGATTTGACCTTAAGGAATTGTGGAAGGATGTCTATCACCCCATCCTGTCAGCAAAGGTGTCCAACACCTTATGGAGAGTGCTCCACTGTTCACCATGCTCAGCCCTGGTCTGGACACCCTGTGCAAGACCTCATGTTTGAGCAGACATTGCCTGGTTGCCACTGACCCCTCTGTGTCCTCACCTATGCCACAGCCATCTGGACCATCCATAACTCCTTCCTTCATGCTGCCTTTGACCAGCAGGTGTGGACCCTTCCACACATGATCACCCACTTTCAGGTACACTTTGAGATGGCCCTGAAGGTCTGCACTATGTTGCCAACCCTCCCCCGCTCAGTTGTCACTGCAGCACGGCTCTGGCGCGCAAACCCCCTCTCTTTCTCGATGCCTCCTCCCTCCCCTTCCCTCACCTCAGGCTCTTAGGAGCCCAGGCGTAATTCAATAAACATCGATGAATCCCCCCCTTGGGTTGGGACCATCTAGTACTAAAAAAATACTTAGTGAGCATCTAGAAATCAAGAAGAATCTATATTAAATTTCAAGTTTGTAGCCTTTGTAGTCTAAAAGCGATGGTCAGTCATGGAGTAAGTGAGATTTGTATTTTGTATATAGAAGTATAAAAACCTTAAATAAAACTTATTTGCAAATTAAAAAAACCTAAAAAATTACTTCAGTATAAGATAAACTAAGATTTTGATCAGATTATCCAATGGGGAAACTAGACAGCTCCTGAAAGGCTAAAATAGATAGGCTTAATTGTTTACTTAATATGGATAGAATTACCTAGTTGTAATAAACAAATCTTGATAGCAACCGTTTACCTCTCAGTAGAGTTATTGAGAGTATTTCTGATTGGCTTGTGGATGATTTTGACTTTTTAATGGTTTAAGAGGATGCTTGCACAGTTTAGAATAACTTGATGCACCTAAATTTTAAACCCAAATAGATATAACTTATAGAGATCCAATCTAAACTGTATTTACGCAAGTTGGACTCATTTAATTTTCATTGTTAACCATAATTCAACTGATTTAGGTTACTTGTAATGAATCTAAAAATAGTGCACATATCTGGGCTTCCCATATTGAAAATTATCAACAGGTGCGATTATGAATAAATAAAATTGAATTCAACCAAACATGCCACGATTAAGCGTGATAGAGAGCAAAGCCAAACCAACCCCACGTAAAGCTTATATAAACTATAAGTTTGCATTAATTTAACAAATGCGCGAAGATTGATTAAAGCAACGTATCTTTACAATATATCGTCAGAAAGGCTTCTATTATGATTCACTTGCGTTTCTTAGACAGTTTGCTCTTTTTTTTTTTTTTTTTTTTCTCTTGGCAGCCCGCAACTCCTTCTTCATACGAGCATCCACCATCTTATACCTTCCCTTCACGCCTTTAGGGCGGCCAGCGGTTCCTTTGTTGGGCCCCTTGGCAACAACCAGCTGAACCTTGTTCTTGTTTTTCTTTCCGCTCTTTGATTTCGATAGCATCTTGTCGATCGTTTTGGCCTTTTCCCTTTCGGTCAAGTCGGAGCTCTCAGCAATGGAAGACGTCTTCTTTTGCATCTTGGCCAGCCTCTGAGCCGCTTTGTACTTCTTGCGAGCCTTGGCTTCAGCAATTTTCTTGATGGGACGAGCATCTAACTCGCGCTGCTGTTGGCGCATAAGCTGAACCGCTTCCTTGGTTACAGGGATGAATGGCTTGCAGTGACGCTTCTCTTCATCTCGGAACCTAGGGATGAGCCAAGTTAGATTGAGCCTACCATTCTGGAAGCTCCTCGATATCGTCAAAGGCGTAACGGTGGAAGGAGGCCGAAATCAAGTCGGTTTTGGTGATCTCCCGATTGACAAGCTTCATGGCCAGAGTCAAGGCTTGGGGGGTGAGAAGTTTAAGGGCTAAAGACGTTAGTACCCCGGAGACTGAGCTCACCATCCGATCGTTTTTCTTCTCAGCAGTCTCAGGGTCATCCTCCGGTTCAGAGTCGAGCGACTCCTCTTCATGGACGGGTTCCTCGATGTCTTGATCGCTAACTACTTCATCAATTTCATCCAGTTTGCGCTTTTTGGGGGCTTGTGGGGCGGATGAAGGTAGATCCTTAAACAGAGGCTGGTCAAAGAACATCGCAGCCTTTCCAGACAGGGTTTGCGGTTTGGGAGCGTCCTCGTCATGCTGGAGGAACCGGAAGGAAGTTGTGGAACATCTGAGTCGCCCATCCTCAGAGTCCTTTTGATCCTGGATGCCATGCCAGTCTTCATACTTTGCTTTCAGTTGTTCCTTCTTTGACAGGCGTAGCTGCTTGTAGGCGCTGTACATCGAATTAAAAAAACAAGCCTCCAAGTCGGGCGTCCTCATCATCGGACTCCAGTTCGTCAATCTCACCAGTCTCATCCTCACTGATGTCGGAAGAGCTAATGTAGATATCGATTCTCCATATCGCCTCGAACGATGTCGTTGGCGTCATATCCATTAGCCTTAGTCATTAAAGCCTATTACCCCGCTGTTGGCAACTGCAAAGGGCGAGATACCGACGCTTTGCTCGGTGCCAATGTCCATAGGCTCAGTCATCTTCAATTGTAAGCGGATCAGCTCCTTTTGGCGCTTCTGCAGCTTGCGACGGCGTAACTTTTTTGGACTTGGCCTTTTCTTCTTCGGCTAGTCTAGCCAGCTGGCCCAGTTAGTTGGCAACTTATATCATCTCACCTCATCCTCAAGGCTTTCTTGTTCCACTTCGACAACCGCTTCAGGCACTTCAGGCTTAGGCTACAAAAGTTAACAAAATCCACTCAAATTGGTACATTAAGGAGTTCATAAACCGCACGGCGCCACTTTAGAATTTTTTGGAAGTCCTTTTTCGCAAGGACCTTGAGATCTTCCATGAGAAGTTGAATATCTTTCGTCGTCTCTTCCAAGGCTTGAATCCTAAATAAACTTAGTCGGATTGCATTAGCGCGCTACTTTTTAGCCTCCTCGGAATCGAATCGGAACTGATTGGTGGATCCAAGTAAGGTTATGGGATCGGTGGTATTGATCAGCTCTGTGATATCGCGCGCCCTGAACAGGATGGTAACACCATCCTCGTAGCCACCGCGATGACGCTGCTTCTTTTTGTCAGGCTTTAAAATATTGAGTGACTCGCCCGCCTTGCCCTCTTGCAAGTCGGCGTCGAGATCCTTGAACACATACTTGATATCCAAGAATTGGGTCGATCTTTTGGGCGCAAGGAAATCCCTGCACACCACAAAGATTTCCGCAGAGACGTTTCTATGATGAGCAAAAGTGCGAACCGATCCCTTACCTGAAGATGGGGGCTTCGTCGCTTCAACTTTTTGCGAAAGAGCTGCTGGAAGACCCATAGAAGATTGTTGTAATCCTTGAGCGGAAGACCTTCGTCACAAAGACGCCTACAAAAAGTCACCCACCTAGACTACTTCGCCTACCTCCTTTTTTGAGGAACTCCACCGCTAGCTTTAAAGATTCCAACACCAGCTCGCACTGCGAAAAAGCATCCTGCGCCCAAGCTGAACCAACGTTCGGCGCACCGTCATGAAGAACACTAGGCGGTTAATCAATTTAAAATAACCAATAGTATAACCTACACATCCGCTTGCCAAGTCTTGAGATGTTCTCTAAGCTGAGCCCGACACTTTGGGCTAGTGATATCTTCTTGAAAGGTGATGCATTTGGGAATCGGCTTAATCGGAGCCAGATCAACCCCTTTGTTTAGTTAAAAAATCTAACCGAACGCAAAGATGGCTACGTACCGACGATTAAGCTCTCTACGGGCATGTATTTGGACGCCACTTGAAGCCTAGAAATTCATAAATAAGCCGCAAAATTTAGCGTCCAAAAAGCCAGCCACATGTCTTAAAATATAGTTTCACAAGAAACGCTAGTAAACCACATAAAAAAACTTTTGTTAGTTCACAACATTTAGCAAATCTGTTTAACACCTAAATAAATCAAGGCTGCATTCCGAATTTTCCAACCTGCGAGTAACAAACAAGGACTTACCAACCCCCTGAGCGGCGCAAAGATCGATCAAGCATCGCGCGGTTGAGAGGAAATCGTATTTCTTGTTGAGCTGAATCAACTTGAAGGCGGACCGGGCGCGGTATCCCTGATCCTTGGCCAGATGATAATACTTATCCAACCGCCCCTTTTCCTGTCTTCTTTTTAAATCCCATCTCTGTTTATTTAAAAAGAGTAAACGGTACTTGTGATTCTATTAAATTAGAGACTAATCGCCCGAGGAAATTGGAAAATTCTTATCTGTGGAAAAAGAACCATTACGTCATAGGAGAGAGATACTAATTAATTAAATAAAATCTAGTCTTAAAATCTAAATATTTTCAGTAACAAAAAAGCATTAAATTACAATCTGAGCCTGACCTAAATAAGACAAATGATCAACGTTTGCTCTTGGGAGAGGAGCAGCGTTCTATAGCTTTTTAAGCTTTTTTTAGTACTAGATGGTCCCTTTTAATGCTTTAAGTATTTGGTTCTGCTACGCTAGGGTATCCTTTTGTTACCTTTATGGTAATTTTTTTCTAAATAATTTCTGCTTCTTTGTGCTCGGCTCTGCTAAGTTTTTTGATTGTTAAGTTTCCTTACCTCGCTTAACTGTAATTATTTATTATATCAACTATTTAAAATGCAGAAAATCATTGTCTATACAAAAGCTCTTTTTCTGATAACTTTCTGATTCATTTTATTCTCAGACCATTGATTAAAACATGTGATTATTTATTTGGGTTTTTAATTTCAAAGCTCGTGTATCCACCTTCAGTTTTGAGACCAACTAGTTTTAAAAATGGTTCTGGGCTTTGCCTTTGCCACTTTTAAAAGCTTGTTTATAAACTTTTAAGTTTGTTAGGGTTTTTTATTCTTTGCAAGCAAAAACTAAGGAACCCCTTCAACTGAAATTTTTTAATTTAGGTCAAACTGTTTTCTTTTGTTTAAATTTAATTTCTGAGGTACGCTGACCAGAGGACAGACATTGCCGATACTCAAAAAGCAAAAGAACTGAACAAGCTGAACGAACGGAACGATAAAACCAAAACAAAAAACCTCCAACCAGGCGGGAATGGAATACCATTAACCCACCATGGCAGAGGGTGAGGGGAGGTCAGGCAGCTGTTCTGCAGACATATTCTTCACAACAATATCATTATAGTTGTAGAAACGGACTAAAGCTGAGAGCCAGGCGTTAGCATCAGCGTGGTGTGGGTGGATGACGGTAAAGAGTTCTCCTTCCTCATCCTCAAGATCAGCTTTGTGACAGCTTCAACAAATTCCACTGAATGATATTCAGCTTGAATGCAGCATCAGGGAGTTGGGCAAAGTTGGTTATATTTTGCTGGGTGATTTTAGTGTTGGTTGAGTTCTGCTAAATTCACCTCATGTATGACAGCGGCTTTGGCATTGTTGAATAATTTAGTGATTTTGCTTCAGGCTGCTTTGGGGAAATCAGGGGGTAGTAGAGTGTGGTCAGCTCTAGTTGTATTGAGCCACAGATCAGGCCACTGCTTTTTGTAGGTTTGGGCAATGGGAGAGGCCACCACTGCTAAGGCAAGCTAAGCTGGTGGTTACCTTGGTAGGGGGCGGCATTGGGTTTTGGAGTGAAACGTTTAGGGGAATAGGGTTTAGTAAAAATCAGAATTAAAAATTTGGCCCAACCATAATTGAGTTGTCTATGAGGTTCACCAAATTCCTCATTTGTGATAACATTACCTGATTTGTCAATCTTGGCCAATAGGTCCATGGATTTTGGTTCACAAGAATAGTGGATGAATAATTTGGGGTGGGGGAGGAATCAAATGGGCTGCTCATTGCAAATGGTGGTCCAGGCCTGACTCTGATTGGCATGGGTGAAATTGGTGAGTTAATGTGGCCGGGTGTTTTGGTGGGGTCTGATTTTCTACTTTTGCCTACTGAATGAGAACATTGTGTAGGAGGGGGCAACAAAATACCCCATTTGGACTCTGCTGAATATGGCTCAGAAGTTATACCAGAGGGAGTGGCTTGGGGCAGGATTTTGAGTGGTCGAGTTCAAACAGAAAGGATAAATTTGGCAACCATTATCCACCTGAGCCCAAAATAAATGCCTGTGTGTGCTGCTGTAGCGAGCATTGGGGGATTTGTTGGGCTATAGCAGAGTGGTGTGCTTATGGTGATGGTGTGGCATGAGGGGCAACAAGGTGCTCTACACTAGAGGGAACAGTGAAGAGGAGGTTGGGCTGTGCCTTATAAGCCAGAAGCCTGACCATCAATTGGTCATATAAAATTTGGGGTGGGAGCCGAGATGGGAGGGATGCAAAGGATACCACCATGTGATATCTGAAGGAAGGTGAGTTTAAATGGTAGGGGTAGGAGTGTTTTTGTAAATTATGAGAGTAGAGGCTACTTCTGCAGCATCCTCCTCTGTATGGAAGCCAACATCAAAATAGCCCTTAAATGGGTGGAAATCAATAAAGCCTGCTGGCACAAATGCAGTGGTAGCTAATTTGATAATTGCCCTGTCAGGAAACTCCCTTAATTCTGGGGAAGCCCCAACTAGGGGTTGCAGCCCACCTATGGCTGGATGCTAGATTGGGCTCCCCATTAGCTTGGGGTAAGCCTGATCCAAAGTATTGGAGATTGGCTCCCAATAATTTAATTTAAATTCAGTACCAGTGACTAATGCCAAGGATGTTGGCCAATCATTTTCCCCTTCAGGTGCACTGGTAACTTATGCCAAGAATGCACCTGATCCTCTTGTATTATTATCATCCCTTGGCTTTAGCAATCAATGCCAAATCCCCGTTCCTGATCCAACGAGGTTCTATAAATACCTTGAGGATCATTTTAACAAATTCACCATTTTCTCTCCATCTTCTTTCTATTTTTAGTTTTACTTTAGGCCATAATGGCATCTTAACTTGCTGGGGGCTTTGGGGCCCTGTTAATAGGGATCAGGCTGGAGTTTCTCCCCAAAACCTGACATGCCTTGTCAGCATATGGGAATAAACATCCATAGTTAACTCATAGATAAAATTGGATAGTGGGGTAAGGGAGGGTGAGAGGATGAGGGCAAGAAGGGTGGATGTGCACCAGGTAGAGTGCTAAGTCCTGTGGGGAGACAAAATGGTCAGAAGAAGATGGTAGGCTATTTGACCCTGTGCAAATGCATTTACCCACAGGGTGGAAAATACTAGGTGGTGGAGCCCCACTACCTCACATTGGAGCAGCAGGTGGCAGATCTGCAGACATTAATAGGAAAATGGGTGTGGCTAGACAGCTGTGGTAAAATAAACTTTCTCTAATAAAATTTGCTCAAAAGTGATATTGAGTGAAAAGAGAATTCAAATCATCCTCTTTTGTAATTCTTAAATTGTACTGTAAACTTGGGTGATTATTCTTGTGCTGTCTTACACCTAAATTTTAGCAGTATTGCTTTACTTCAATTACAGTTTTTATTTTTAGCTTTTGATTGCAGCCAACTTTCTAATAAAAATTATTGCTTTTTCAGCAAAATATATGTAAATACTGCATACTGATAAGCCTCCTTGCTTTAAGGTTTAGTCTACTAGCTAAGATGGATTGCCTTTTACCTTGCTATAGTTTCAACTTTTGCTCAACCCATTTTTAACCTCCTGACTTTACTTCCATGGAAGATATTTTCTTGATGCAAAGCTAAGATTAGTCTTAATGTAACATAAGTTATCTCTTTTGGTTCAACATATACCCTAAATTTTAAGGGCTATACTTACTTCCCTTTATCTGCAAACCCAGTTTACCATCCCTTTCTTTATTTATGCCAGCATAGAATCTGAGTTGCTCTTAGTTAGCAACCTGCCAAGTTTTTAATTTTAAGTTGATTTTGGGGTTAATAGTGTTAAATTTAGCTGCTTTGCTCTTTTTAAGAGGTGAAAAGCTTCTGGTAGTATCAAAAATTACACAATTTAAGAAATTATCATTGGCACTAGTGCTAACAAAAAAATTATCATTGAGCAGATGTGTCCCTAGATTAGCATAACTTGAGGACTTCTGTACACTAGCAGGGGACCTGGCTCCAAAGTTGCGTGAAAAACACTTTTTAAGACTTTAAAATGCTCCACAAGTTTGTTGGCATTCATCTAATTACACTTCATAAAGAATGCTTTGAAAATGTTCTATCCAGCATTTTATGAGTATTGGTAATATTTGGACCTACATGTCAACCTTAGATTTAAAAGGTTTACAGTGATTGGTCTGATAAAGATTATTGGGAATCTAGCTCAATATGACAGTTTTTATCTCTGATGTTAGGGTTTAAATCCAATCTAAAGGATTAACCACCACCGCTGTAAGGGTCCAAACCTAATCTAAATGACTGAATATTACTACTCTGAAAAGATCATAAGATGTTAAAGAAAACCTAAAGAGTGAAACTTTTCTTTCTCATTGCAATCACTTTTTTGCAACCTATTCAATTCAAGTCTGAATCTAGTTTGATAATCTCACAGAGGAGATTAGTCTGCACCCATGTCAGGGAGCAGTTGGGCAAGTAAGGTAAGAGGAGCAGGTGGAAGGCCTGCAGCCTCAAACGTTTGAAAATGCCCCAGAGAAACTGGCGGAATAGACGAAAATTTTTAAAAAACTGGCAGTCACTATTTCCCCAGAAATCCTCACATGGCAAGCACGATGCAACCAGTATATCAACATGCCACACTCCCAGCCACTTTTGCCGGTGGAATATGGAGTCCATTTGTTTCTGGACATCCAACAAATGGCCTTATGGGAAAAATTTTGTGAAGATGTGCACACCTAATTTCCCTACCGCGGTGTACGTCGCACCTCACTCCATGTCACACGGTTGGCTGGACCTAGGTTTTGAAAAAAAAAGAGGCTGCAGATGAGGCTGCTGCAGTGCATGTAGTGGTCGACCTCCCTGAAGGGCAATGGTCATCAAAACCAAATGCACCAGATGGACGAAATCAAATAAAATTTTCCTCACGTTTGACTTTTTGCCTACTACAGTAAAACGTGACAATTTGGAACAACACCTGAAAGATGGTCTCGCTATATATGGCGAAATATAATCTTTTAAAATGCAATGCTTCATGCTGATGCCACACCTGTGCACCGGCAAAGCCATCACAGTTCTGACCCCAACTAAGGAGATTGCGAAGGACCTAACCCAGATCCTGCACTCCACTTTTATTGATATTGCAGGGCATACCACCCACCCATTCTGGTGACCGTGGACAGCGCGCCCCCCATCTGCACCCACTGTGACGCATTTGGCCATAAGGCGCACGCATGCCCCACCAAGGAGGGTGTCACACACCAAGAGCACCCCTTGGCAGCCATGGCCAGCGGAGAGGCGCACTACAAACCAACCGCAAGCACCAAAGAGGCTTTCCCGTGGGGAGCACAAGGCTGCTACCTACTGGTAAGGCCTATTTTTCCACAAGAGCAGAAGAAGGCTTAGCAGGCCTGCAGGGCTGCGGCCAAGGAGGCGGCCAAGGCTACCACCACTATCCCACACTCCCAACAACAGGAGGACATTGAAACCTTCACAGCGGAAGCAACTCAGGAATCCATCAACCAATCAGATTGGGAAGCCCATGCCAATTGGGCCACTCAATCTGAGGATCTGATGGGGGACTCAATCTCACCCAATCGTTGCACCTAAGCTCCAATTAAACTGACTTGGGGCCCATCCCAACTGAAAATTTTTTTTTGACCTGCTCAATGGTGCACTGAACTCATCTGCACAGCAAAAAATTCCATCCAACGTTGGGGAAACAAAAAGCAAAGGCAAAAGCCAATGCAACTCTTTCCACAAAAATTAATAAAAATCCTGATAGCGTTGCTGCTAACACCCGCGCTGATGTGAAGGCCCATGGGGATCTAGAGGAGGCTGGTGGGCCCGGGTGCCCACCCCCTCGCACCTAAGGTGTGATGGGGGAAACCTTCACTTTAGGGACGTTGAATATTGCTGGACTCAAGGACTCCCCATCCTGGGCTAGGAAACTGAGTTTTTTACAACAAATGTACCCGTGGATATCCTGGCCATCCAGGAGTCCCACTGTCCACGAGGTTCTAAGGAAGCTTGGAAAAAAATGCTCCTCCCAACCCTATCCTTTAGGTCAGAGCACTGTGGGGTGCTAATTCGGAAAAATAATTTTTTCAAATTTTTATTCTCAGAAACCTTCCTCAATGGCCAAGTCCTCGTTGCCACCTTCTTGTGGGCTGACGTGGTACACGCTATCATCAACATCTATGCCCCAAATGGTGCATGAGAGCTCAGAAATTTTTCTCGCGGTCAAATCCCTCCCACTACCCTCAGACCCTTTGTAGTCAGTGATATGAACTGCTAGCTAAATACTCCAATGGACCGGTGGCCTTCCTCCTCCCACGCCCCCCAGGGCCACATTGAACTTTACGTTCTAAAAGCCACCCTTTGAGTTAATGGATGTGCTGCCATGGCAAGCCCCGCTGCTTGAGAACATGACACGCCCCCATGTCTACAACTGTAACGCACTGGCTCCTTCCAATGATCCACAAATGAGTTGGGCAACAGAATCCATGTTACAGACCATAGGGCTGACAGGGCTCCTGGATACTACTCTCCGTGGGGTCAAATTGGAAAGCACCCCTGGAAGACAGTTGCAAGTATACTTAACCCCCAGCAACATGTTGACTACAAGACAAGGTAAAAAGGGGAATAGCCTCCCAAGCTCACTCTCAAAGTCCTTTTGTTGATTCAAGCCAAACATGGCTGCAGTTGGGCAATATTTTAAAATAAACTCAAAGTATAAATATGAATTTTAAGTTTTTTTATTTAATATTAGGTTGATAAAAAAACAGAACTGAGAAGCCCCCAGCTCCCAGTTCATTCCCTATATACACATGCTAAAAGCTAATATAAAATATAAAAAAGTTTGGGCTAATCTGACTGATGCGGTGAAACCCTTCAGCAGGACGGGAACCCCTCTCAATGGTTCTGTGCCAGTTCTGATCCTCAACATTTCCCCGGCCAGTTCCTTTTTGAATCCCAAACAAACCACGAAACTTCCAACCCCATTCCATTCCATTTTTGATTCGAATCCAAAAAATCCAAAACTACCCATGTTACTCGATTCCATTTTTCCTCAATTTGGGACGCCCATCTTTCCGGCCCCCTTTCGCCCTCCCCCTTAGGCGTCCTTAGGACCAACGCCCCCCCTCCTCCATACATCCAGAAAAGCCTGCCCCGTCTTCCAAAAATCGGGAAGTGACCCGAGGATAGCCCCCATCCCAACAGCCATTTAAGGTCCTGTCCTGTATCGACCTTATCCTTATGCCCAAAACTCCAACCCCCATATCCCATTTTTAAAAAACAAAAATGGAATTCTCCAACCATCGACTGGTCTCAATAACCTACCACCTACCTGTCACAGCTGCTAAGGCCCCACATTGGTGAAAAAGCCCCCCTGAGCTCACGTTGCCAGGATTTTTCACGTGGGTAATCCAAAATTTGGGAAAAGGGTATGTTTCACCATTTTTTGTGGACCCCATTTCCACATGGGGAACTTTCAAAGATGATACCATCCACCACTCTCGCCACCTTCCTTCAGATGACATGAGCCACATCAGCTGTCATTTTTCACGCCTGGCAAGTTGGCACACCTGGGGTCCCAAAATCCCAGCACAGGAAAAGTGTTGGGGCTGGAAGTGGGGGAGGCAGCCGCCCACCTAAACGCGCTTAAAAGGCAACAAAACATCTGGTTTGTGTCCAATACAGGGCCCCCGCATCACAAGGGGAAAAGGCACCCTTTTTTTAAAAAAAATTTGCACCATGCCGGTGTGGCCGCACAGGTGCGAAGATTGGATGATTCCATTATGGATATGCCAGCTGAAGTGGCAATCGAAACACAAAAGTATTACCTGAGTTGTACCAATCTGACCCAATTGGGCTGGCCAAAGTGGCAGAATTTCTCAACTGAGCCCACATCCACACCATTTTCAATCCCCAAAAATAATGAATTTGATTACTCCGAATGAATTATGGAAAAATTAAAGTGCACCAAACCAAAAAATCCCCGGGCCCTTTGGCATTCCATATGAATTCTAAAAAAAGTACTTCAAATATATATCCCCTACTGCTGGCCTCACTTAACCAGACCCTTTTTGAAAGGCCCCTTTGCCAGGGGGCAAGGGCCTTCACCATTCATTTTTTAAGAAAGGGGACAAGCTGACTTACCCCTGGTCCCCCATTTCTTTAACTAACATGGATAAAAAATTTTTAAACCCAAAAAGCATGGCTAACCAATTAGGGATTGTAGCATCTGCCACTATCTCCCCAGAACAATTCAGTTTCATATCCAGAAGGTAAATTTGGGACAACGTGCACCTGGGGCCCAACCCATGCCAGCCCACAGCCTCTGGGGCACTTGCATTCTTGGACCAACAGAAGGCCTGTGATAGAGAAACGGGGAATACCTCAGGGCCTGCCTCCACAATTCCGCTTCCCCCTTGCTTCATAAACTGGTGATGCTGCTCACGGAATCGCAACAATGGCAGTACGTGGCCCTGGCTTCCTAACGGAAGGTCCCCCTAAAAGGGGGTTTGCGAAAAGGGAGCCCCCAGCCCACTCTTATACAACTTCAGCCTTGACCCACTACTTCAAAAGGGAATCCCCAAACCCCCGGGGTCCAGGGCCAGGCCAAGCCCCAGTCAAGATTATGGCATTTGCAGATGACTGTGTGGTTGGGGTGTCTAATAATAAAGATGCACGCGCACTTGAAGCCCTCATCCGGGAGTATTCCCAGGTAAGTAACGCTGCACTGAATGCCTCCAAAACCGAAATCATCCTCCTTGGTCAGTATCATAACTGCTGGGCCCCTGCAACCAGTGCTCAGACTCCCCATTGCTGCACACGCACTCGCCCTCCCAGTTCACCCCACACCGCCCCACTGGTGCCCCCCTTTTGTACCACGCCCTACCATAGGGCCTGTCCGCCATCTGGGCGTGTGGGTGGAGGCAGGCGGATATGCATCAGCAATAATGGAGAGTCGTATTCTAGACAACATGATGAAGCGCATTATCCCCCTCAGAGCCCACCCTACTTCCCACTGGCAGGGTCATTTTGCCAACTCCTTGCTCCTCTCCAAAGTCTGGTTTGGAGACCACGCCATCCCTTTCTCCCCATGATTCTTCAAATCCTTGCATGCCCTGCTGCAAGGATGGCTATGTTCAGGTCGCCCCCCCCATTTGGTTGAGGTCATGTTTGGCCCTCATCAGCATGGTGGCATGGGGGCCCGCTTGACTTCAGAGCCCATGCAGCCAAGTTCTTGGGTACCTGGATTGCAGCTGTCACCGCCCCTACCTCCCCCCCCAACACTGGTCCTGGGGCCCACTCTAACTTCTCCCGCACCTTGGGCCTCACCAATCCATCGAGCCCCCACTCACTGATGAACACCTGGCTTCACACCCCTCGGCCACAGGTCCTCACTCTAAAACCCACTACAAATGAATCCTCCTCTCCATGTGGAGCGCTGAGTGGAGAATTTGTATTAGCAGACATACAGCCCGGGGGCCGCCCCCCACCCCCGTTCACACAAGAGGTACAGGGGCTCCCCTCCATGATGGCGTGATCCCCACACAGCCCCATGTCCTATCCAGGGTGGACTACCTGGGCATGATGGACATCCCTTACTCCACAGACCCAAAAAATATCTGGAAATACGCACACCATCCTCTGTTGCAGCCTCAAATCTGTTCCCCTTTTGGCGCTGCCTGAGGCAGGTGTACCGTACACTGAGCGCTCTAACGCTTTAAATATCCTGCGTCATGTGTGGCCAGTATGGAATGCTGTTCCACCGCCGGAGAAGTGTCCACCTCTAAAGTTATATGGCGCGAAGTTTAACGTCTGCTTGGCCAGGATCAAACACATTTTTTCAGCCTGTCAAGAGATATGTTTGCTTTATCAATGGCCTCCCCCCTTTCCCCCCTCCCTCCATGCTCTGGTGGTTGCAATAGCCATGTGGACTATCCACCGATTATCTTGGGTGCCATCGCAGGATCTACTACCACCCTCCCAGAAGCTGTACACAGATTCCAGTCTCATTTGGTGGAACTTTCAGGCATGGATTTTGGATACCTCCCACCAGTCGCCAACAGCTGGTCCCTCCGGGTTTCCCCGTTTGATCATCAAATCAGACCCTTTTTCCCCCACACGTGTTCAATTGTGGCTACGGCCCATTCACACGTTCCCTCCCCTCCCCCTAAGTGGCGTTCCCGCTGGCAACAAGAGATATATGCTTCTCTGGGGTGCCTTCCATTTACTAAGTTTGACTCTTTTGGGTCACATTTGGAAGTGTCCGTCCCCGTCAGCCCCCCACAATAAATTAAAATTTAAAAACCTAAAGAGTGAATCAGAAGATTTTGTCTCAGAAGCACTTAAATTTTCCCAAAGTTTTAGTACCTGATTTTCCCCAAAAATTGCTCCTGAAAACAACTAGATTACTGTTCTTTCATAATATTTTTTTAGCTGATATTATATAGCTAATTTTATAGATATTTGTCATTTAAGGAGCTTTTACCTTAAGCATTATTTAGTTTCATTAAAAATAAAAAATTTTTTATGATCTTTGGTTAACCTAAACTTTTCTGGGTGTTGTCAAGGAAACAGCTTGTTATAAATTTGGACAGTATTGTTAGGATCCATCATGTTGTTTGTACAGGTTGAACCCACTGAGCAACAGACAGACAATGTGGTAATTGTCGGTCCTTCAGATACAATTGAAAATATACTTAAAATAATAGGAGAAATTTTCCCCCTATCAATTTTTTATTTTTTTTTGATAAAAAAGGTTTTTGCTGTCCTGTTTATTCTCTACTATTAACAACCCCCTTTCAATCACCTCTATCACCTATAAAGTGGCTTCAGGTGATATTTTCTCATGGTTGGGCTATTCTTTTCCCACCAATTCTCCTCAAGTTCAGCTTGTTAGCTCTAACCTCTGTCACCCTAATTGTGGGAAATTTCTTTGATTTGTCAAATGTTGAAATCACCTTATTGCCTTAGCACCTTATATAGAGATGATCCAATAAAAACCTGTTATATTCCAATATCGCCTCATTCAAGGCACTTAAATAATCATAACTGATATCATTTTCCGGATTCTGCCCTAACTGTCCCCAGTTATCATCCAGTCATATCAGAATTGTGACATTACCCCTCCTTGACTGGACAATAAGATTATATTTTTTTAAGGTCAGAGGAACTTCATTTTAATTAATGACTGACCACTTGCAGGACCCTTGATGATATAGGGTCGACTCCAGTTTTCTCTAAAACTTTGAATGGATAAATTTCAAATCGGCCAGCTTGTGTTTTCACCTGAATCCATGTTGGTCATGGAAGAGAACCATATTCCCTTTACTTGAACAGTGCCAGTCCACTACAACATGCCTGATCAGTGGCCTGATTCCTGATATTCTTGGGTAAGCTGAAGGAATATGCTTTGGTTTAAATTTGATCAGAATGTTTATGAGGTTAGTTAAATAGTGGGGGAGTTCCAGTCCACTGGTGTCTTCTACACATGAATAAAGTAACGCCGGAAGAGCGGGGTTTCATTGAAGATGGAAGGGACTCTTCCCTTGGGGGAATGATAACTAATGTTATAGGTGAACATGGCAGGGGAAAGGGAGGCCCCAAATTAAGGTTGATCCATTACTAATTTTCATAGCATGTTCACCAGAGTTCCATTCACCCGTTCGACCATTCCTTTGGGATTTGGGTGATATGGGGTCATCAAAACCCCCCAGTTTCCCCAAAAGGTTTTAGTTTGGGTAAGATGTGCGAGGTGAAGTCGGTTCCATTGTCAGTGAGAATAAACTGAGGGCAGCCATGTCACTGAATAATGCATTCCATCATAAACCTGGCCACAGTAACTGCACCCAAGTCTCATATCCCCCTCGCTTCAACCCACTGGGTCAAGGGGTTGATAGCCACAAGAATGTATTTACACCAGTTGGCCCTGTTGGGAAGGGGGCCAATGACATCAAGGGAAACCATGTGCCAAGTGAAATGTGGTCTTACTAACCAATATGACGTCGTACAGTGAAATGGCCTCTCTACTTGTCACTGATGGCAACAGGAAATAGTTTTGAGACATTGAAGCTCAAAATTTTCCCCAATAGTATCAGGGGTATAACAACTTTATAGTCTTATGCACTCCACCATGACCAACTGCCTTGTGCGCGCTCATAATGATTTCAGACATGTTGAGGGGCGCGGAAAATTTCCCAAGAATTGCCAATCCACTTGTGTTCCCCATTCTGTTGGAAGGTATTTGTTCAATCTCACTTAACACTTTGATCACCTGGGGCAGTCCATTGTTGTATTTTCCGCTGATCATCTTATTGTACATCACGTCACTGAGGTCTTCTGTCTCTGCAATAGTTGTTAATCAAGTAAACATTCAGTGTTCTAATGCTTTACTCCTGGCTGATGGAGAATCTCAAAATCATAACCTGCAATTTAAAGAGACCATTAGCCAAATGGCCTTCAGGTTCTTTATGGTTCTGCAACCAGCGTAATGATGGGGATCTGTCACAACTTTAAACTTTACCTAATGCAGAAAGACTCTAAATGTTTATACGTATAGATCACTGCTAAGCACTCCCGCATGGTCACAGTATAGTTACGCTCATGACAGTTCAGACTCTAACTACAGTATGTACCAGATGTTCCTCTCCCTCATCATTTTTCTGAGAAAGTACAGCCCCAACAACAGAGAGGGACGCATCCATATGAACAATAAACTCCCAATCAAAGTTTGGATATTGTAACACTGGTGCGCTGCTCAACGCCATACGGAGTGTATTGAAAGTGGATTGACAACATTCTGTCCATTAATTCACAGCATTTTTTCTTTAACAACTCAAATAGCAGCCCCCATTACAGCTAAAATTAGGTATAAAGCACCGGTAGTAACTGACCATTCTAAAATACCTGTATGTTGCACTTACTATTGGGAGTAGTTTTTTGCTGATGGCCTCCACCTTAGCCAGTCGTGGTTTCAGCCCTTTAGAGTCTACCACAAACCCCAGGTATTCCAGCTGATCTTTGAAGAAGTTCCATTTTTGAGGTTTAATTTCAATGTTCGCCTCATCCAGCTGGCAGAATACTGCGTTGAGGTGATCAAGGTGTTCCAAAAATGTTTGAGAGAAAATGTTAATATTGTCAAGGTATACTAGGACACATGACAATTTAGGTCACCAAGAATAGTGTCCATGTCTCGCTGAAACGTAGCTGGGGCGTTGCACAGCCCTTGAGGCATCCGCGTCAGTTGAAAAAGGCCTTTAGAGGTGATTACAGCGCATTTTTACTGTTCTTCCAGGGGTAACTCAATTTGCTAGTAACCTAATATCAAGTCCATCACAGAAAAATAACAGGCTCCCCCTAATTGGTCCAAAGCATCATCAATTCTTAGCAAAGGGTACAAATCCTTTTTTGTGATACTGTTAAGCTTCCAGTAGTCTATTACTACGCGGTTGGTGCCATCCTTCTTTTTTACAATTAGAACAGGAAAATCCCATGGGCTTTTGGACAGTTTGAACATCCCTTGCTCTAGCAACTTGTCGATTTCATCAGTAACAATGTCTTCCACTGCCCGCAATCAGTGGATTGTCTGAGACCTTATAGGAAGATGATCTGTATCTACTTAATGGACCACCCCCTGAGCACACCCTAAGTCATTATCGTTGACAGCAAAAATCCCTTTATAATTCTGAAATAAAGCTATCGCTTGGTCTTTTGTTCTTCAATAGTCAGTTAAATCACTCCTTGGTACCACCATTAGTACATTGGCAGGTGTCTTGGCCAGTGCAAATTCATTCAATGACCCCAAAATCATGAACCTGACAGACCTCATCTATTATAATCAGATGTAGTACGCTGCAACTTGGTGTTGGAGGATTTGCATTAGTTCCTCTGGAGGTTTGCTAACAAAGCCTTAATCTCCCATGTCTGTGATATGATCCCTGAGCACTGCAGCTCAGTAGCTCCAGCCTCCTTTGATGATAAAGCCAATGACTACCCCATATAACCACTCAGCACTTCCACCTCTAATTAAGAGTTCACTAAAACTTGATGGCCAGAAGGTATAAATATGGGGCCCCGCCGCTCAAAGAGGGATCCCTTGATATTTGTATATCTTCTGGGGAACCGAGTCTTGAGCTTTAGGGGATAGAGAACTGGCATCACCCCGTCACTATAGGCAAAGGGGTTTATATGGCTCATATGCACTGGATCCTTTTACCCACTAGTGGAAAATAAATTGGGATGCAAAAACCCCGAATGGTAAGAGTCTCCTCCATTATATTAACAACAGCCCAGAAACGGCGCAGGAAAGTGGTCCTGATTAAAAAGGGTTTTAGTTTTTATTTGGCAGCAAATTGCCAAGGCTACAATGACAATGGACCCAAAGTGCAGAGGTAGGGACTGTAAGCCCCCAGAGACGGTGCTTACTGCTCCAGCAGTTTCCCACACCATTCAATGGTCCACATCAGGTTTAAACGTCAACTTTCCCCGATTTAGTGGAAACTATGTTGACTGGAGCACCAATATTTTTTATCGCAAAACCCATTTTTTTTAAAAAATATCACAGTATGTACACTCAGAATAGGAAGAATATTGACTGTTTAATATGTGAACATTTATGGGCTTTCTTCCTTCAAGAAAAATCATTATCCCCTCACCGACTTGGGGGATTCTTTAACAATGGAATCTACTGTAAGGGCGACGTTTACCCTTTCAGAGTTGGTGACCGTGGCAGAATCAATTTTGTTCAAGGAAGTTTGATCAAACATTTGATAGGCATACAGCTTTGGTTATTCGGGGTACTCTTCTTCCAAGTCACACTTTGGCTTGAGCTTGGGTTACTACATTTACTTCAACTGGCCGCTGATATAAAAGTTCATTATTGTACTGAGGGACTTCCGCAGGGTATACTACTATTGATTTGGGGACATTTTGAGGGGTATCGCGGAGGTAGAGGGTCCCATATCTACTCCACTCCATCTTTTCCCTGATAGTATTGATCTTGGTGTACGTAGTTCACATGTTGGTTATGGTAGAATTTTGCCAAATGACCAGGGCGACCGCATTTGTAGCAGTTAACCCCATAAGAGCCACATCCCTGATTAGTCTAAAAGGGTCCAGACCAGAAAGTTTGGGGTCATTCAGCATAACCATTCCCAGTTCAGTAAGTTTATTGTTGAGGGCGGCATAGCTAGGTCTTGGTAATTATGGGTTGCTGACGTTTTCATGTCCAGCCCATTGTTGCTGATTGAACTGTTGAGTATAATTTTGGGTGAGGATGAGGGCAGAGTTATAGAAAGGCTGAGGAATATTTAAACCCGGGGCTGGAGTCAGACAAAGATTTCTTTAATAAGAGGGTGCAGTAGCAGCGGTAGCTTTCCAACCATATTTGGTGGTGGAAAGTTAGGGGAACATGATGCAAAAAATGTAGAATCTTGAGAAGAGGTATGTCATCTCCAGAAGCGGCAAAATACCATTATGAAGTTCATGATATGGCTTCACTGCAGAGGTCATGGCATTGCACATGTCAGCTTCCGCTAAGTACCCAGCTTCAGTCAGCACATGGAGGCACCTTCATCGCAACCAAATTGTTTGAAGAACCCACAAATGTTCCTATTGTGGTCAAACATGAGGTTACTATTAACCTCCTCATCCCATTCACGGGGTTTTGGGCCATACTGAAGAATGGTTCAAGATCCAAAAGCAGGTTCCTGATGAGGAGCTGGATTAGCAGAGAGTTGGGATGTCCGCCGCTTCAGGGGTAGCATGACCTTCTGCCATGGGTGGTACTTCCATTACTTGAGGGAAGTGTCATTCTGACTCATATTTGTATCTGGTACTACCATCCTGGGTGTGGTAGCTCTGACCAGCGTCATATTCTTCCTTTTATGATGCCCCCTCTGATGGTCATCCTTGTCCCAGCAAGAAGACTGAGAGGTATCGGTCAATATTTATTCTGCTCACTGCAGCCATTCAATGGTATCATTCAATAATTTGGAGAGTTCATTGTTTTGTTGTCCCAAGATTTGCATTTGGCTAAACTACTATCAAATTGGTGCTTGATAGCATCTCATTCTTGAAGAAGTTCATCTTGGTTTTTGAGCACCGCATCTAAGGTAAGTTTGAGTTCCTCATATTCAGCTGGTGCAGTGTTCCGTGAAGATTCCCCAACAACACAGCTTGTGTAAGACATGGCTAGTGTCAGGTGAACAGCAGGTAAGGATTAGACTGGCCTGCCAGCCTGGATGACAGAGCACCCAAATAGCAAACCAGAATGCCAGAGGCACTGCTGCTGGTATGATGAATATGGAACTGTAAGGGAGCTGAATTTTCAACAGATCTAAACGGGATTTTGGGGAAAGTTGTTTTTATTAGAAAATTTAAGGAAGGAGAATCAACCAACAGCATTTTTCTCAGTGCAATGCGCCTGATTAAATAGTCATCAATTTTGAGGAAAACAAGCTAGCATTAGGTTCTGCAAGTTCAACCTATGCAGCAAATTATTCAGGAATGGGTGGGTTAGTTCCCTGGGGACCTACATTGCAAAATTTGGTGGCAGACCGAGTTGCAGTCAGTTTGACCCTGAACGTCCAAACCAAAGCTCAGCTACGTTTCTGATGGTTGATGTGACAGCATTTAGCCCTGACGAATGGTGGGAATCCTCCAAGACCACCCCACATATGGGTGGACCCATTTGGTTGGAAACGGGTTTGGGACGCCCAAACTGCTCATGCTCTGTCGCTGGGACGATTGTTTGGTCAGTGGCATTGTGTTAGGTGCAACACCCAATTTGCTGGCAGGAAGCTTAAAAACCTCATTGATGGTGTCTGATGCTATTACCTGCCTATTGGGGGTGATGCCTAACAGATTTGGGAGGAGAGGTTTTTGTCAATCATCATGTTAACCAAATTGCAACGCTTTGGGCATTCTGGAAAATAGATTGGTCTTCATACCTTTTTGACCATTTGAAATCTGAGTATTGGGCTGATTGCCACTCAAATTAGTTGTGATCAATTCCATTTTGGCGATCTTGGAGCAGATTTCACTGATTTTTCATATCAGTTCTGCCAAGGAGAGTGTGGGTACTGGAAGCAGGATCCAAAGCGGAAGAGCTGTTACCCAGCGTTCATCTACTACGAGCAAGATCGCCCTGAGTAATGAGGGGTATGGCCATCCTCTTCAGTACCTTCTTGCTTGGAATGGAAAGATGTCCCAATTGATGCCCAGAGGACATTCACCGGGACTTACAGCTGATGACTGGAGTTCCGGAGTGTTAGGTGGTTGATCAATGGGACCCCTTTAGTGAGCACCACTGTTATAAATTTGGACAGTATTATTAGGATCCATCAGGTTGTGCATAAAGTCAAACCCACTGAGCAACAGACAGACAATGTGGGGATTGTCAGTCCTTGGACACACTTGAAAATATGCTTAAAATAATCTGAGCATTTGCCCCAATTGATTTATTTCTTTAATAAATATAGCAATCTTTCGCTGTCCCGTTTCTTCTCTACTATTAACAACCTACCTCTCTCAATCACCTATATTGCCTATATACAGCGGCTTCAGGTGATACTTATTCTCATGGATTGGGCTATTCTATTCTGCCAATTTCTCCTCAAATTTGGCTTGTTATTCTCTAATCCTCTGTCACCCTAATTGTAGGCGATTTACTTTGTATTTATCAAATATCAACATCACTTTATTGCCTTATCACCTTATATAGAGGCGATCCAATAAAAACCCATTATATCCCAATATCGCCTCATGTTAAGGCACTCAAATAAGTTTAATTGATATCATTTTCGGCAGATTCTGCCCTAACTGTCCCACAGTTATCATCCAGTCATATCAGAATTGCAACACAGCTGATGATAATAAGCCTAGGCTTCAAGTCAAGGTATATGACAACTCAGTGAAAAGCCTAGAATGCCAGTGACATAGTAGCCTAACAACTCTGAGAAGGGGAGCTCTAGCATTTATATGTGGGTGAAAATTGAACAACATACCAAAGGCCCCCAAGGTAAACCAAAAAGCTGTGATGGAGGTAACCACAGGCCTTGGGGGCAACCCTCAGGGGTGGGGGTAGCGAGGATGACAATTCCTCAGGGTTCTGCAGTTTCTGGCTTCAGGTGATATTTTAATAACTGGGAAGTAGGTCAATGCTTTAATGTCCTACTGGGATCTCCTGGGAGGCAGAATTCTGGTCAAGTTCACCAAACTGGTGATGGGTTGAGGCAGAGTGTATTGGGTTCCAGAGAGGACCTGTCATGAGAGTGTCTATAACTCTTCAGTTTCAGCTTGCCAATGCACAAATAACTGAACCAAAGCAAGGGAATTCATCGTTAGAGTGAACATAAAGATAGCCCAGTAGAGAAAAGCTGGAACCAAGGTGACATTTGACGAGGGTGTGTAGCACAGTAAAAATAAATATGATTAAGCATTCAGAAAATTTGGCTGTGCCCCAAGGGGCAGTTAATAACTGAGTTTTGTACAGTGGGCTAGAGTGCACCGTGACCTGATTTGTAGGGAAACTGGTACCAGTGGTGTACCTGAGGCTGTAATAATTTTAAAAGAAAATAGATTGGCTAACATGTTGCAAGACCTCCTTGAAGAGATCCGCGCATAGGTTCAACCCAAATTAACATAAAAAATGTAAACTGACTAGGGGTGTTTATTTATAAGATGACCAACGAGAAATGTTGGTCTTGAGCAAACATAATTAAGCCAGCTTAAGGAATTTATGGATTGGAGAAAGTGGTACTAAGCCTTGGTGCACCAATAGGTGCATGCTTTCATCTTACAGGGTGACATACTTTAAAACTGACCTTACTCAAGTGACTGATTGAAGTTGACCTGACCCAAGATTAAAATTTCATAGATAGAATGGGTTTTGAACCCCCGTTCACCAATTTACTTGATTGAGCCATCATCGTTTAATAAAAGACTAATTTAATTTATTGCAAGAGCCAAAAAAAGGGGCTGGGTGTTAGACACCTCACTTTTACAGACCTGGGCATACCTAGCCTGAACTCAGCGTTGATCCAAGGATGTACTTAAGGTCAGGAAGGTCCTGAAATTTAAACTGTTTTGACCTCCTTCCTATCAGACTTGACCTTACAGTTGGTACCCTCAATAATATTATGTAAGCATGACATTACCCCTTCTCTTTTTTAGGCTCCACCCTCCAGGGGCATTTAACAAGGAAAAGCTTTTGTGGGTAGAGGCCAACTTCATGGCAGTGACGTCTTGCTTGGACTTGGAACCTGCAGCCTCAAAACACTTGTGGAATGCTAAAATTAGATTCCTGGGCATGGGCACAGTCATGCTGGGACCCAACTGTTCTCCGCTGTGGCAAACCCTTCCAGGATACAAGATATTCAAGTCTTTTTCTTACCTGACAAGAGACTACAATTTCCTCCACTTCCCAATCTGGTGCCCCATCCACAAGAAAAACCTTGGGAGTGTTTGAAGGGTGGCACTCAAGCAACTTAGTTTGATACCATGGAATACATAAACGATTCAAAATGAGGGGGGGAGATCCAACTGGTATGAGGCATGGCCCACCTTTGACAACGCGGTATGGCCCAATCACCTTAGTCCTAGTTTTTTGCATGGTTGCTCGATTGGGATAATTTTAGCATCCAGCATTATGAGATCTCATTTCTTGTACGCTGGTCCAACTTGTCTCTTACCATCAGCATAATTCCTTGTAAGCCTGCAGGGCCCGCTTCTAAATTAGTGCTCACCCCCTGATGTACTTTATTGATCATTTTTGAACATCCACCACCGCTTCCACCTTGGAACCACAACTGGGCTCCATGTTGAAGGTGAGATTTGCCATAGTTGTCAAAGAAAGGGGAACAACTGATCAATTCATGTAGGGTGTTGTTATAACTGAATTGGGCCATGGGGAGATGGGAAACTCAATATGAATGATCTACGGCAGTGTAACACTGGAGGAACTTTTGAAGAATGGTTCACTTGTTCAGTCTGCCCATCTGATTGAGGGTGATAGGCAGTTGAATGGCAGGGGCAAAATCTGAAGAGTCTTGCACAACTATTCCCAAAAGATGGTGTTAAACTGGGTCCCCCAATTGCTAATTATTTCTTGAGGGACCCCATGAAAAGCAAACACAAGAGTAACAAAGAGCCTAGCAATCTCAGCCGCAGTGACTGTGGTTCTGCGAGGGATAAATGTGTGCAAATTTCATAAAATGGTCCACCACCATCATGATAGCATTGTAGCCATCAGATACAGACATTTTCACAATAAAATCCACTGATTTGGAAGTCCACAGTACATCAGCCCTTTAAACTGGTACCAACAACCCAGCTAGAGACTGGTGTTTCAGTTTCATTTGGTTGCAGACTAGGTATTCTTTACAATGCCTGCCTACCTGAGTGGCTAACCCCTTCCAATTGTAAGTGCAGTGAATTTTAGCTAAAAAGTCTTTGCCTTCCCAGAATGGACAACGGTGATTCTGTCATGATGGCCCTGAATGATTTTCAGGCGAAGTGGTCCAGCAGGAACCCATAGGCGCCCCTGAAACACATCATCTCATCCTTCACATTGTAACCTCTGGTGATGTCCTCCTGATTCAACTCACTCTTGGCAAGGACTATAGTATATTTGGCTGACAAAGGCTGAGTAAGGACTACCTTTCTGAACATACTATATTCCTCCAAATTTTACAGAGGAGCGAGCGCTGGCCTATTAGCCAAGGGAGAGGGAAGTTGAACATAATCTTATCCGGTGGAATCATTAAATGGGTATTGTGCACCCTACCTCCTTAGGTTCAAAAGCAGTGCAGGGTTGCAGCTCAAAGCATCCACCAAACCATTCTCCTTGCTCTTAAAAAACTCATAAGAAAACGTAAATTGGGCAAAAATCATGCCAGCAGGTTTGCCGTGGAGTTAAGACATGAGGTGCATGGTAGTACAGTAAGGAATAGAGATCTGTATGTACATGAAAGTTTCCGATATGCCATGCAAGTGAAGACGCCAATAAGTTAACATTTCAACCATTGCTAGTAACCCTTTATCATATAAAGCGTAATATAACTCTGGCAGAGACATTTTCCTAGAAAATATCCCATTGGATGCTCTATTCCATCTTCAACTACTTGTAATAGGGCCGCTGCTATAGTAAAGTTGAAGGCATCAGAAGCAACAATGAACTCTTTATTAGGGCCAACATGGCGAAGAACGGACGCGGACTTCAGAGTACACTTTAACGCTTGGAAATCTCCTGAAAAGTTGTGGACCACTGGAGTACTTTTGCCACGCTCACCTTATATAAAGGTGCAGAAACTTTAGAAAGATTTGGTGTGAATTCCTTAAGGAACGTACACGTCCCCAAAAAACTGCCTGATTCCTTAACTGAAGTTGGACTGATCCACTCAAGAATCACCTTCTCCTTGTCTAGAGTTATCATGTGCCCTTGGTCAAACATGACGTTTCCCAGGAAGGTGACCTTGGACTTAAAGAACTTACACAGACTGATTTTAAGCGTAGGGTTGGCAGCCCTCAAACGCTCCACACACTTGCTGAAAGTGTATGGCATGGGACTCATTGTCAGGGGAAAATACCATAATATCATCAATGTAAGCTACCGCGCATACCCCATCAAGTCCCCCAAAGCTGCATCAATATGGCGTTGAAAGATAGCAGGGGAATTCTTAAGCTCAAGGGCATAACATTCAATTGTAAAATCCCTATTCTGGTATGGAATGCGGTCATCAACTCCTGTACCCATTTTATTGGGATCTGATTGAACGTGTTAAAAAATCCAACTTGGAAAAGACTCTCACCTTCTCCACATAGCTTGAAATCTGTGAGTCAGTGGGATAGGATGCAAATCTGGTACAGTAACGTTATTAAAAGGTTACCATAGTCTATGCATGTTCATAAGATACCATCAGCATTCTTCACAAAGAGAAGTGAGGAACATAAAGGGAAGGTTTGCTGAAAATAGCACCTTTACTAACTGCTCCTCAACCCACACACCTAAGGCTGCTTCCTGTATGATCAAAGGAAAAGGGAGGATATATGCACCAGATCAACGGTGAGCTTGAACTTACAATCAAACTCTGAACGATCTGGTATTGCGTTAGCTGGAGCCACATCAAACAAAGATTACAACCCTTCAAACAGGAAGGTAAAGGTACCTCCAGTGAGAAGTTCAACAAAGGAGTGAGACTGAGAGTGAGGATACAAGGCTAGCGGGGCAAATCGCCCTGAAAATTAGCCTCAGACAATGGAACAATGATGTATGACCATTCTTTAATGTTAAGGATAGGGTATTGTCTCTCAAGTTGGTTCTGATGTCAAACTTTCTCCACAATTCACTCCCAAAATAATTGGGTACAAAAGGTTTTTGATTTCTTGGAAATTGTCTTTTAAAAATACTTGTTCACCTGATAAGCCACTAACCCTAGTACCTTCAGTGTGTGAATACCTTAAGAATTTCCTTCCTAACCATACAACGAGGCAAGTAACTAAGCTTTAGGTAGTCGTCTAGGTCCTGGTCAATAAAATTCTCAGAGTATCCATTATCCACCAGGATACTAGCTCTAATCTTACATGAAAGGGATGAAAGGATAGCAATCAACAAAAAATAGCCCAAATGATCTTTTTTTATAGCAGACAACGCCAATGAATCACCACCAAAATCTTCTTCAGGGGTGAACATACCCCATGGCACGTTTTTGCATCATTGAATGGAGAGTGTATTTAGCCACTCTTAATACAGAGGACACACATACTACCATATCTTGAAAACTGCACAAACGTTATTGTAATGCAATAGTAACTTCTTATTCATCTCCTGGGTTCTGCGTATCTTTGTGGTGGTCAAGAGTGGGTTTTCTGAAGTGGATTGATATACTGAAATGGGGTCCATATCTGAGCCATAAGGGAAGATACATGGCTCAGTATTATATATAAAACGTCATTATAGAACGTATTTTGGGCTGCTAACACCCCTAAACCCATTTTTGGCAAAGGTTGTATGACACGTTATCTAAGGCCAACACCACCAGACCCTTTATCAATGAGCTCTCCTGAACCATCCAAACATGGTGCTGAAGAAAAAATAAAATAAAATTATTGACTTTAATTTTATTTAATTTGGTGGAAAGTTAGGAAATCGTGACTCTAGGATTGTAAAAGCGTCCATATCCACCATGTATGGGCAATAAGGGTGAGTACTTTCCAGTTGGAGGTAGCAAGAAAACGCCAAGAAGCTCCAACCACTGGCGAAATGTGAAACCAGTGGTGCGCCCCACCGTGGCTGTGGCCAACAGCTGGCACACACCATTTGCACTTCACAAGAGTCCCACACAAATTTTGTGCATGTAAAGATAAGAGTTGTTCATATAATATTATAACAGTCAGGTTTGACTTGATCGTTACATTATGACTCAGATTCAGATTTTCTGAATCTGAATCAGATTGCTTTTCTAAGAATTTTACTTTGGTCATTTTGGGCGCTAGGCTATTCGCCCAAGTCATAGATTATGTAAGTCTCCTGGGGACCAGACCCTGCAACTGGATAGGGAGCAACAGCCCTTTTAGACAAAAGGGGGTCCAAAGGCAAGTGGACTCCCTGTCACAGTTAGACAACTTAACGCATATGTTGAACAAACTGAGGTGACTGCTCTTCCCCCTAAAGACAACCAGGTTTCTCCCATTCCCCTCCTCGCCTGGCAGACTGTTAGAGGGCCTGACAGGAGATTATGCCAGGGGCCATGGGAAGGCCCCTGGGCCCCTCACTCACCAGGGAAAGCATGCCAAAATTTTGAGAAAATAGCCCGTACTAGTGTTGGAGCCCGCTGAAACTGGGCTAGAGGAGTGGTAGGACTGGCCAGGGCCAGAAAAATTTCAGATTTTGG